>JAQIXS010001284.1:0-31661 GCA_034700785.1 Rossiulus vilnensis | reverse complement strand
ATTAGCACTGCAGTATAAGCGAAGCATTGTTTGATTACTTTCAATTTAAACGATAACAAGAATATTTCTGTTCCGGATTCATACTTAAATATTGACAAGAAAATCATCGATAAGCAAAGCTAGTAACTGCCAATTAATCGAGGAGATGGCACAGACTGTCACTAAGGTAGTTTCACTTGCGCCAGTAAACACCCTAACATCGATTCTGATACACTTACTGGGTTTTGTTGTCGCATACGCCTTGCCATTTACACATACCGGGTACATGTACTCCATAATGGATCGAATTGCTAGGACAATAAAGACATGCATTCACTGGTAGTTATTGTCAATCAAAAATGTTAGTGGTGGAGCCTGCAAGCAGACAGTGGATTTAGACAGGCAATGAATGACAATGCATAAGCTGTCAATGGTCATCTTGGACAAATTATTTTATTCGAGGTTGGCTTGGCTGCGATTCGACCAGAACCACTGATACTGCTGTCGGTGTTTTCCAGAATGCGTTCCAAACAAGAAACTAGAAATTTCACAAAGCATGGGCAGATCACCCATATCTGCAATATAAATAGTAAGCTCGGAATATGTTCTCGTTTTCGTTACCTCTATCTACCGTGTATGCACGTCATAGAAAAAATAAAGTGTGAGCATTGCATAAACTTATTATCCCTTCCAACGTGGAATTTTCTTTAGACTTAAGTATTCGCGAACAAATTTGCCAGATGGGACCCAAAAAGTATGCCCAACATGCAAAAATAGCGTCGATAAAATTATTTATACCTTTAAGAGTTGGAAAAATCCGTTATGCAACACATGATGTCCATCTTCGGTTGCAAAAGTTTCATTGCTGGGAAAAAAATCCTATTTTTATTATAAAATAAGCAAAAATGTGCGAGTAAATATGTTTGCACGGTGGGCATTTCAGTTGGGGACGTTTTGATCAGTTACCCTCCTTGAGAATTATCGCTAAATTAATGACGTCAGCACGAGCTAGTCTATGCGAAATCTCAAATTTATTGTGAGGGTTTGTGATTTATAATAAGCTGATTAAGTTGGTGATAAGCTAACGATCTCGTTAATCAAATTAACGGATCACATCAGCTTACATGTATGTACAGTGAGTGTGGAGGCACTAGATATACAATGGATTAAAAAATTAACGATAAAATCATTAATGATTTTGTGTTATACAGTGTCTTACTTGCTGATTAAATGCGATGACTATGGATGAACATTACAACTACTTTTGATAGTTTAATAGTTAGTTTTAATAGTTTTCTTACTGCTATATCGAAATCATGCTTGCTTAATTTCGCCAAATTACGATAGTCTTGCCACATGCAGACTAAACTTATTGAGCATTATTTAATACAATAAACTAACTGCATTTTTGTTTTATGGGAAAGTAGGTTATCTTCAAGCTAGGAGTCACTTCCTTGAGTTTGAAAGCTTATTTTGTAATTGCATCTGTATGTAAAAGAATGTTTTTCAGTTCCATTTATCGTGCACCAAACGTAATGACATCCAGTTGTTTTGACGTGACACGAGGGTTGTGGGGGAAATTTTCAAAGTGATCTGACTTGTTCACATTCAAGCTGCAGGTGGAAAACATGCAGGATTCGGCGTGCATTTTTATATGTCGATGCACGTTGTTGTGTCAAAGGTTGCTGCGTATTGTTTGCCATAATTTATATGCATGGCTGCACTTAGCAAGGGGCGCCCGTAATGATTAATACATGTACAAATTCCGGAAGTCGTTTTGTGTCAGGTGCTATGGTACTCCCATGGCATTACAAGTGAAACCCCATCACAATAACAATCTTCATTACTGATGTTTCTTACCATGTTTGGTATTAATTGATTTGGATGATTTGAAAGAGGCAGGTAAAAACTTTGTTTATATTGTTATCAATTTTGCTCTTAAATTAAAACTTTTGGTGTAAAAGAACAAAATACCATGGATATTGAGATGGTTTTATGATTTATTTCTTCTGGGTGGATTTATTTCTTCTGGGTGGCACCATCTTTAAACATAACAGAGCTAACAGATTTAGCTTTTAGGTTATATATTTTGAGATGAGCTCTTTAAAACTGACTAAAGAACATTCTTAATTCAGCTCCAGTTGGTGTCATTAAATTATTGCTTATGGTGTCATTAAATTACTGCTTATGGTGTCATTAAATTACTGCTTAAGAAATACAGGATATTGAGACCAGTTTCTTCAACGTCGTGTTAAATTAACTCAAAGAACCAGAACTGCTGATGTCATAACGCCCATAAAATTTGAAAGATTTAAGATAAAACATGCAAAAAGGATTCACACTTTCATGAATAAGAAATCAGCGATGAGATATCACGACATGTACATTGACAAATCGGAATACGGCCCAATTTATAAGTGTATCCTGACCGTGTAATTAAATGTAGCGTTTGAATTAGATCACAAACATTGTGCAAAATTTAAGTGTCTGAAGATATCATTTAAATTGGAAAATAAAGGTATCAGTATAACAATTATAATGCACGTTGGTACTTATACAAGCGAGTGATTTATAGCCAACAACTATGCAATCTTGGTAATATATTGCTCCTACATAATTCCTGTCCATCTCTCCTCTCATCCGAAGGGGATTCATTCCTACACAAAAATTTAAATATAACCTGAAACTATAATAACGTCTAACGATTGTATCTTAATTTTGAAAATAGGTGGACCACAAATAATATTCATGTTCATTATGAAAATGAATCTAAAGCGGGAACTGGGCGGCGACTGCCACACAGTCATTGCACAGAGTGATATATCTCAAATTTTATTCATTATGAGTCAATTAGATTTCGAAGCTGTTCCTTTTTAAAAAGCCAAGTTTTTAGAAACCTCTAAGGGGGAGTTGAAGCCGGACACATGTCCAGCAAATCTAACGCCAAGTGGGTGCGCCTGCCAAATTAATGTCTCCAAAAAAACGTTGTCGAATACTCGTTACACCCATAACATTGCTTAAGTTGATCAAAATGGCTAGCCACGCCCATTTACCATGTTAACAATGGCGGAAGTAAATCCATATCCCATTAACATGAATATTGTATGCGCATAAAGTAGCTCGATGTCGCTCGACTATTTCTGCAGGTTCTCAAACCCTTTTTTTGAAATATTGCGATCCATTCTATTAACCTGTCAAAATGTAATCTCAAGAATTGAAACCAAGTCGTACATGATTGTCTTCCATCATGAACTAGGAAAACACATGTCAGCCCAAATTTGACATTGTTAACTACAGTTTTTCAACCTCAATTTACAATTAAGCGGAATTTTGCAAGCTTCAAATATATCTTACTTATAATTTTAATTATAGTTTTTTGGATGACGAAAACCGATCAGTCAATATTTCCTTTATTATGGCCAATTCCTGCACCTCCTGACTTTACAAATACACTAGCCTATATTGTAGATTTTATGGTTGCAATGGGGAAAATCTAACGAATCTTTCAAATGTCATTTTTAAAAGTTTATCATTGCATATATATGAACTACCGTAACTGAATTTTAATGATTTCGGCATGAATAAGACTTCTGGAAAATCCACAATTTAAAAAACAAGTTTAGAATAGGGTAACATTGTTTTTCCAATCCCCATGGAAGTTAATTTGCCAATTGACATCGCCGTTACAATTCACCTTTACATGCAATTGGGCCAACCAGATTATCATTCATTTATTTTGCTTTTATTTTTATTTTTCATATTTAAAACTTTACGAATTTGTTGACAATTGGCATTGGTGCCGTCTAGAAAAAAAGTCCAACTATTGAGATTATGAAGTCGGTTATAATACGACTGTTTCAAATAGAAGGGATAAGATTAACGCAGCATCAGTGGATCCTATCTATAGTTAACTTTTTCGAGTTTCAAAATTTTACCTGGGAAAAAACAAAATGTAAAAGACGATTTGTATTCGCGTGTAAAATTATTATGTATTCAGGAAGTAATTTTAAAGTGAAAGTACATGCATGAGAACTGCGTTAGAGAATCTGATGTCCTATTTCTTTTGTTATAAATTTACTGAATGGTTATTACATGATTATTACTAGAGGATACAATTGGAATTGTTTCGTTTATTATTATTGACATTTTTATTTAGCGCACATGCCTGTGTAACATTGTTTTCTCGCTGCATGAGAAATTTTGCAGGAATATAATCTGTACCAAGAGGATTGTAAATTGCATCCATTTCTAAAATTACAGTTCGTTGTAAAATGTTACATGTAAATCCTTACAATTAGTCAAGCACAATTCTTAATACATTCAATTTATTTGGCACTATTTGTATAACGGAACTTGCCTCATTTTATGTAACGCCTGTAAATTTAAGTATGTGATAAACAAACCTGTCCTGGCTTCTTAACATTTCATCTTTGGTTTCCAACCACCAATTGGAGTAAAACACAATAAACACTATGAGTGTGACAATTTCCTATAACCTGCTTTAAGTGAATGTTCTTATAGCATGTTTTCCTCAAACGTATTCAAATAGGTCTGAGATTTAAGTCGAAGAACTTTTTTAAAACTTTTCAACGTGACTTCAGCATTTATAATATTAATTGAGATAAATGTTTAAGGTTAGCGACCGTTGATGCATCTCAGAATCAAGTTACATGGTACAGCAGTTCAACTTACAAATGGTGTCCTAAAACTTAGCATAATTATGCTTGTCTACCGTGCTGTTTACTATGCTGTTTCTTTTTATATATACATGCATAAAAATGCTCGAAATAACGAACAGTCTAAACATACCAACTTTTTGATTATCGATTATTAGCGCCATGTCTGGGTTTCATAAATTATGCGACAACAATGTGCCTTTGTGTCGACCACTTGTTCGGAAATTCTAGTATGTCTAAGATGACTGCAACCCAATGCGAAAATGAATATTGTGCTAAAAGACTAATTGCCTCAATGGCTAATAACCACGCATAGTTCTATTAGCTCAATTTATTTAACAATTATTATTGAATAACAGTTTTAGGCTGTTCAATGCTAATGCGAATTTTTACTTGCCATTATTTTAGGATCTCTCTTAGAGTATGATAAGGGAGAATCGATGTGTAATCGCTATCTTTGCCTAGCAAACAAGTGGCCAACAACAGCGATAACTACTCGCGAGGCACCTGATAACAAACCACCACAAACAAATTTCAAAGGGCATTTGCTGTACGCAATAACCGCACGGTGGCAGTCACGGCCATGCTCAGGTGTCATCAATCACAAATTGGCACAGGGCGAGCGACTCTGCACAAACAGTTGCAATAGCCATTATGTATGCCAAAGGGGATTCACCTATGTGCCACTCAGATATGACGGACCATAAGACAAAAGTACCTTACACCTGAATGCGCGCCAGCGGCTATTCGAGGTGCGTCAAGACCATTTTATGGGGGCCAAAGGAAAGGTCAACGGCCGCCGTTCACCCCTCGTGGTCGCCATTTTCCCTTCCTTTTTTCCACCGGACTGAAGTTTTTACATTGTGCTGAAGAAAAACGCCATTTCTATAAAAATGGGGGAAACTACTGAAGGGAAGAGGGATAACAAACACCGTTAACGTCAGACAGGTCCTTGTTGCGCGTCTCACATCGCCAGCACCTTGCAAATCTCGCCTATAATCCTGCCTCGCATGCCCTTGCATTTTTTTCTACCCTCCAATCTCATCTACGTGTTGGTGGAAAAAACCCCATTATGTCTGGAGAAAAAAACACCGCGTAAAGGGCCGTGAAGGTAGAATGCCGTACATGGTAATAATATTCACGAAACGTTTTTTTTGGGGGGAAAACTCATGGTCCCTCTTTGCTTACCTACTGAGGTCTGGGATCATTTCCCATGCCTTTCGTCCTTGCTCAGGATTTTCGCAATTTCGGCAACCAAACGTTGATTTTTTTATCATTAAAATCACACATTATCGGCATGAATTTCCTCCACAGTCGTATTTCTATATTTGAACATGTCATGCGTAATTAGATACAATCTTAGTCCTTACTCTTATAATTTCGTAATTCATTTAAAAATATTGTAGCTCATAGAAATTAATTCGTGCTGCGTACGCACATCGAAAAACTATCTTCATAAATATATTTTCTGGGGATTTCACTGATTAAAACATATTTCAAAATGCAGATGAATGCATTTCCTTCTCGTAGGGGTATAAATAAATGCGTAGAGATGTATTTCCTATATTGCATTATTCATGAATATTTTTGAAAATGTTTACTGATAGCAAAATAATTTAAAAAAATGATATTTCGTGTTTCATCTTGTGTTACACCTCAGTGTATAATTAAACAATGAACCAAACAAAAACAAAAAATGTCAGTAACCCTGGCAGATAATTATAGTTTTCAAGGTCCCCAGTCATTAATTGACCTAGTCGATGGAAAGTTAAGAGAACTACATTTAGATATTTGAGCCTTAATCAACACATTATTGCTAGCAGCCTATGTAATTGTGGTTTAATGTTTCATAAAGCATCATTTGCACTATTCAGTAAATATGAAGTTTTAGATGTCACCCTCTTTGTTGACTATTTTTATATAATTTATTTGCGGCAACGTCACGTTGTTTTTTTTAAATAATAAGAGTCATATTTTGAACTAAGTAACTGTTTACGTCCATCGTTAATTAACGACTTTCTTTGTTTACAGCAGGATTTACGTTCATTATCAGCATCACCAGTGGCGCTTGATGACGGCAGGGTTATGCTTTCAATTAAAGGTAAGACATTATTTAATACAGAATTTCATTTAATATTGTATTATAATTTCGAGGGATATTGTTTGAGTATTTAAATATAATGACATGCATTCTAATTAAGAAGTTTCATCTAGCAACTTCCAACTCGACGAATTTACTCTTTTGTATGACATTATAAGAATCGAAACGAATAACATGGACCTTATTCGACCAATTATTGCTACAGGTTAATTCCATATAAATGTCTACCAAAATGCGATTTTAAAAATATTTTTACCATCACCATGAAAAATCAAATTTTGTTCTGAATCTGCAACTGCCATCAATGTGTGATCAACGGTTTGCTTTCAATGCAAGAATATTTATATCTTATTCAAAGATTAACGTTTTTTAATATATCAGCGAGAACAGGTAAATCCCCCTTAGTGCTTTGATTCTTCTTTTTCAACATGTATAATTAGAAAGATAACATTAATTGCTTTCAATTGTGGCACTTAGTCATTATATCTATCCACAAAGATTTTGTTTTTACTTTACACGAGATGAATACAATAATTATAAGCCTGGTAATATTTAGGAACAGTATTGTAATTCAGTCCCGGTAATTGTACCCAATTAGTTTAAATGAAAACGCGAAAATAACTTATTGATCTTATTTAAAATGAAGTGGTTGCACATGCGCGACAATTACAAATAATTGGCAGCATTACAAACATTCAGTTGGGAGAAAAAAAAGCCTCGCTCCCCTCATATTTCACATGCTTAAAAACGTTCACTTCTTTACATAGACACTACTACCATAACACGACCCGAATTACTTGAGGAATAGTTTAGGATAACTTGATTCCATGGTTAAACATCTTCTCTGTGCAAAAGAATTTCATTTAACTTTTCCCTGATGAAGCTCTGGTAATTTAGATTAGGTTAAATTTAAAATACTAGACTGTATCTGACATTCAATGTAAAATTATTGTTACGTGATTGTCAAAAGCTCATCTTTTTTATTCACTAAATTGTATCTTAAGAAAACGCCAGAAATACCATGGAACTCCTTTTTTTAGGCGATAGTTTTATTACAAATCAATTGCTAATTGTCAGTCATTTGTAACTTTTCATCAAAAGATACATCATATGGAACAATTGCTAAATGATGCATCATATTTGGATAATTAGCACTAAAATTAAACTTATACATGTATACAATAGATTGGATTTCATTTTATATTGCAGTATTGGCATTCGTATCCCACAGTGTACTTGTTTACGGAAATTTGATAGCAGTTTTATTATAGTTCAGTTAGCTTGAATGTATATAGAAACTGGCATTAGGAGCATAAAAAGGTTACAAAGTGTGGATTAAAGTGGCTTCACCTTCCTATAACGTTTTACACTGTCAATATTTAAACAAACCAATGCTGAGTTCCGAAGTGCAATTCCTTCAAACAGATTCACTAACTTCTCTACTTTTGGCCACTGATTGACACACCATCATTCAAAACCATTAGGCCTGCAGTACTACAGAGTTTACAGTGGATTTAGTATGGTGAATATTTACGACGGTATGTAATAACAGTATTAGTAAGCCACATTACCAATAATAACCATTATGCACATACAAGTCGTAATATATACATGTTCATGTATATGGCACAACTGTACAGAGCACCTTCATGTATTTGCATTGGCATAACTAGGGCATATTTCTGGGGGGTGCCATTGCCTCTTATTTTTCTAAAATTTAAAAATTAAAAATCTAAAATTTTTGTTAGATCCTAGTCATAAATTTCTTTTTTTGGGGAAAAAACAGATGTTTTTCACATTTTTTTCCCATCACATGTATATGGTTATCTCCATTGAGAGAGCCTAATTAGTTTAAATCCACAATTTTAAAATAGATTATCTCAGTGTTTCATTAAATGATATTCCTTAGTACTTTTTTTGTTATAAAAATACAAGGTTAAATTGAAACTTTGATTAGTTTGGTTTACATTTTTTGGCCTATAGTGTTCCATTACATGATATTCTCTCAGTACTTTTTCTTCAGGAAATTACAATGTAAATCCCAAAATTTATTAGCTTATTAAAAATTGTCACCTGGCAAAATTCAGTAGTTTGTGATACATTCTTCCAAAACAAATTACCTATGAATAGAACAATGGGCAAAAATATAGCTGTGTGATTAATTAGTTTAAGCAGCCATCTGGACACAGAGAAATCCGGACATATCTACAAAAAGATGCCTGTGGTTGTGTACACTAATTTAGTTCACATAATCATTTTCCTGCTGATTTTCGGTGACTTTTCTTATGTCTTAGAGACTGGCACAAATTGACAATTGGTCAAAATTACTAAAATGTCCAAGTGGTCCATTCTGGACAATTTCTGGGGGGTGGGGGGTGCCAGTCAAACTCCTGGAGGGTGATTGGCACCCCCGGGATTTCCCCCCAGTTACGCCCATGTGTATTGCTTATAGTAATTCGTCTATTAAAGCCATATAAACATTTAGGTCGATTGCCAATGTATATATATATCATTCTGAGCCACGTTCCATCAATAGCATGGCTGATAAACTTCGCTAATCACAGTAAACATTGAGTTCTTATTTTTCGCCAATCCCATGCATCATAAATATAATTATCTGAACAAAGTTCATTCGGCCATTTGCTTAAAAGAAACAACTTAACAACCATCCAAAATTGAAAATAATTTTGGAAAAATTAAAGCTTAAATTTCAGCCTTTTTTAAAAGGTTACCGGTCTTTGCTAAAGACATTACCAGGAGAGGATCCATCGTTCGTGTTTAAGCTGTGATTACATTGAACATTACACCACAGATTTTGACACGGATAGAATGACAATAAGATCAAGTGTCAATATGGTATGCGCATTAAGGAAATGGTAATAAGAGTGATATTTCATGTATCTGAATTGATCCCACGGTACAACGTTCAACTCAAGAATAGTCTTTTCGGCTCGTTAATTGAAAGTTTATGTGTGAGGGATGGGAGATTAGGAGCAAAGGGGATCCGGGGCGAATTTTGATCTTTTCACCAAAAGTGCTATTCTTCGTGAAAGTTCTTCAGGTTTTCCTTTTCTAGACAAGAGTATTCACTATTAAATAATGCTCATTTTTGTCATCAAGCTTATCTTGAATAATCCAGAGCTTGGCGTTTGATTTGCCAACCATCAACAACAAAGTTGTAAAGAATTAAAGATGATGGACTGCTGGCTGTGCTTTTCATTTCTACCAAGCAGTGGCGCCATGCGGATTCTGAAAATCAGTAATCTATATGTACATGTATAAAAACAACTGTTCTCAGATAAAAAATCTGGATAAAGTTTGCCATCACTATATAAATAAGCAAATAAGTTACACCTAAAATAGTCGTGTAATTGAGCTTAAAAATTGAATGGTATCTTGAAATCAGCATAAGGTGACCGGTTGTTTTACAAATTCATCCAAAATGAGAAGATGCAAGCTGCCTGACATCGTCAAGTTTGATAGTTTTTCCTTGCTTTACGCACTGACTTTTCCGCACAGGTTCAAAATGGTTTAAATTTTAAACGTTTCCCCACTTATTCCGTTTAAATACTAAACTCTGGGTTCAAGAGAAAACATGGAATGAAATTGCTCAATTTTACCTGCATACATTTCGAAAAAGAAATTGATTTTTGCTAAGCAGGATTAATCTAAATCTTTTGCTTTCGCAATTAGGACATGGCCCTGAATTCCTGTTCTAAACCAATTTTAACTTTCCTTTTCCAACCAGCTTCAAAAATTGGCTCTTTTATCCACCTAAAAATGAAAGAGCCGTAGCATTTTTTGAAGCCTTTACCCCTAGTAAAATTACCAAGGAAAGCTTAAGTTGACGTCCTTCTTAGGACGCTTTCATCGATGTTTATTTGCTCGGAACATGGATTAATCCGAGGTCGATTCATCTCGGTTAATCCGAATGTCGGATGATCGAACTCCCTCAGTATTTGTTTAATTCCTTTAGGTGGGCCAGTTTCTTTGCTCGCAAGTGTTCATTAAAGCCCATTAACCGAAGCAAATTGTTGCATCTAAATAAAATTTGAGCTATCAGGACCCAATTCCACAAACGTGTTCCACAAGCAAAAATCCTACACTACTGTATGTCATTTATCCATACATTGCATTATAAGTTACAAGTAAATTTAGCAAATTACAAGTGGTGTGTCCCACTCAAGTTCCAGAAACTGCGATTTGCTCGTAACTTGTTGCAAAATTCCTACAGGTGAGCAGATACCCTGCAAATTGAGTACAAGTCAAGTATTAGAAAGCCTAGTGACATGGACTTCTTGAATTGTATTCCACCAGTATAACTACTTGATATTATAAACAATTTCTTATAGGTGACGTCATGACGTCATGTACAAGTTGTCATTCAATATTTGTGAAACACCATTCTACAAGTTCATTTTTTACAAGGCACACACTCCTAACTTGTACAAAACATTGTTCGAGTTTTGTGGAATAGGGCTCAGGTGTGCACTGTCCAAGTTTTGTGGAGTAGGGCTCAGGTGTGCACTGTCCAAAAACTAGGTAGGGAATTACTACAGGCATTTTATTTCCCAAACTGAAATGTTCGAACGACAGCTGCACGTTCGCTATTAATCATCAACAAGTCGCAGCAGAATCGCCCCAGCGCGGCCCCTTCTTCCTGCGCACGACCGTACGGAAAGAGCGGATTAGCGGCACCGCGCCGATTCGAAGCGGTTTCCAAAATGGCCGTCCCACTCGCATGGCGTCAACCGAGGCAATAAACACGAGCGCCGAGGTGAGCGCTCAGTTCCGTTCCCCGCGAGCTCCCTCCATTGTTGCGGGAAGTTCATTCGGGGCCGGGGCCTCGCAGTTAACTACCGCATTCCAGCGGGCGCTGCCAGGACGAGTCGATTACCGCGGAGAGGGGAGGGGAGCCCGGATGCGAAGGCAGGAAGACATGACGTAACCGATGTTGGCGCTCGTCCAACTTTCCGCTCGCATTCGCCCGTCGCCGACGGGTCCACTCCCCCCGGCCGGCAATCGACGCTACCGTCCGCCGCCACGCCCCCTGGCGGCCGCGGGGCGTACTGCACGCGATCGGGTCAGCGTAACCCCCACCAGGAAGTGTTTCTCGGCGCCCAATGGCCACCCCTCCCCCCGCCGCTGCCGACAGAGCAGGCGGTGGTGCGTGCGGCGAAAGCAGGGCGTTTTGTTGGCTAGCGCGCACATGTTCGACCGTCGGATAGCCGTGTGCTGGTCAGCAGCGTGGCGCGTCCACGGTGGTGCGCTTAGTTCGGACCCAGTGGACATTCATGCGTTCCTATTTTGCAGCTGACATTGGACCCCGCCGTGGCAAGAACAGCTAGTGCTCGCGGATCGGGCTGCTGCAAGTGCAAGCAGCAGTGGCGGAGGCCAGCAGGCCAGTGACCATCCATGGTGTTTGCGTCCAGGACCAGAGACTCTGTATAAGTGGATTACAAGTTTCTAATGTCTTGGAATACCGGCAATAAAGTGGAGGTGGCCCAGCCCCATACGTCGTCTGGATCCATCAAAGGTAAGTTCGCTTCGCTACGTACAGTAGGTTGTAGTGTCGTGGGTCGGGTCCTCCTCGCCAGCGCACGTTCGCTCTGGTTGGCGTTGCTTTTTTTCTCTTCGGTTTTCGGGGTGGGGGAGGGAAGGACTCGAAGATCGATGCCGCATCGACCACCGGGACCGATTAGAACTCGTTAGCACCGAGCGTTAATTTGATTACGGAGGTGGACGAACTTCCTAACCCCGAAGTGGATTAGCCCGAGCGATGTTGTCGGTGGCGCCAAGTTCGCGAGTTGCCGGAGGTGCGCGAGACCACACAGGAAGTGCGCATCCCGCGAGGCCTCTCGCGAGCTAACACAGATCGAGATGGAACTCGATAGGAACCCATGCGATTGGGGCGAACCTCTCGAGCATTTGCGCGATCACGAGGTGGGCTGGAACTTGGAAGTACAGTTAGCTGGGGCTGACCATAGATGAGGTTTCCCAGAAATTAGACGATGTACTAGAGGGGTAGAGTCCAAGTTCAGGACTGATTTGCGTGATAGTTTCATGCTCTCGAATACAGTATACAACTGTCAATAACGGCATGGGTTTGGGGCTTTACACCCATCAGTTTTTGGTCCTGTCGCCTAGTAAAAGTGTGTACATGTTATTTAAGTAAATTTGTCATTTGGACTGGTTGGAACTGGACAGGACGAGTACGTGTAGGAGATTTTCCAGCTCCAACGATAATGGACTGGTTGATGCTTCCAGTTCCACAACAACCACCACCCCAAAGCATTAAGGAGGTATAACCCTTTAGCTGAAGAATGATTGGGGTATTAAAGTTGTTTATAAATAAGTAATGAGTTAAAGGATGGTTAGGACTTTCAAAGTTATAGGCTAGTTGTGTTACAGGATTGGAACCCCAGTCCTTATAAAGATCACCTTAGCATTGGCCTTCACAAGAATTCCAATTTATGTTAGTGGGAATGAGTGATGGAGAGAAATGATAGAAAAGTGCTTCCAGTTACCTTTTCGTCGTAAACATAAAATCGCAAGTACCAAAAGCCAATAAAAAATTTTGCAAAACTGCCTCCCCTAAACTAACATATCCGGTTCGCACGTGACCGCGGTATTTTTGAATTTTGTTGTTGATGTTAGTACGGTAACAGCGATCGTGCTATCCGCGATAATCTGACCCGGGCTAGTAGGGAAATAAATTCGACGGTACCTTCTTGTTAATTAACTTCATTAACTTAAGCTACATGGCTCAAGCTAACTTTGTTTTCCAAAAACAAGCTATGAAGTTTTTTCTCTCTGTTAATTGATTGGCCTTGTAATGCCTTGGCTAAAGTTCAGTTTACATTAGTTTTACGTGAAAAGGGGGACCATAAAATAATGTGGGAGCAATCATATTTGCGTCCAGGATGTCATATTGAATGGCCACACACTGGTCAGATTTGCCTGATAGGCTTCGAAATTTAATAATGACCAACTTTGAAAACTTAGCACAACTAACCGAACACAATGCGCTCCCATTCCCTATTTACGTGTATTTCCTGAATCGCCTGCATAAGAGGCTTGGTCTTAAATTATTTATGCATGTAAGTACGACCTGGTAGATTTGAACTCAGGATTTACTAAAACTACTTGCCTGTGTGTGGCCACCTATTCGTCTATATTCGCCCTTCGCAAATATTTATTACCGAAACATTACTTTTCAACAGATATTTCTCGGTTTTATTTTCAACAACCACGTAATGCGTAGGATATTTTTAGATTGCTGATGACGTCACGCTATGTTGCTGGTTTTTCATTCTTCCCGCATCACAAGCTTAAGATTATTTCCCCCTCCCCTACCTTTTCCAGTCGTAGTTGTGCTGACAAAGCTTTACATTTCGAATTTACGTAAATACAATGAATATAAGTGATGTCCCTCAGAAAATGCAGACGAAAAAAGTGCTTTTTCAAAAACATTCGCAAACCGGCAAATTACAGCACTTCAAGTCTTCAGCACAGTTTTTTTCGACAATATTTTCTCATACCCTGACGCGTCTGGAAACGCGTTTGAGCACTAACTGGATCAAACTGACCCCAAGTCAGTCCCAGAAGCTGGGGCGGTGCAGTGCAAGAAATCCTTGAGTGACACTCGCAGGGGTGATTTCCCAATATTGTATACGTGCAGAATGAGGCGCATTTTTAACGCACAGAAAAGTACAAGGTAAAAAATACCCTATCATGTCCTACCCCCACCCATTCCTTGTGTTGATGAAGAATCAAAACTGAAAGACGGACGGTGGATAGAATAATTGCTAAAATCAGCAATCATAGGGTGTATGTTTACTGTAATATCAATAGCAGTTTGGTATCAATCAACGTCCTAATTTCTCAGTTCCTCCTGGAGGATGATGATTTCTTTTACTAAGCAATTAAGGAATATTCCAAAACTTGTGATCTTGTAAGAAAAACACCGAAAGTAAAATTGGAATAACTTTACAATCATTTTTCGGCAGTTTTGTAAATTTCAACTACTCAGAAAGCAAAACACCAATCCAACTAGAACGTTTCATAGTATTATTTCCGTGGTTAGCTTAACTGCGCTCAGAAGTATTGCATTTAGTGGCTGGTCAATAACTAAGAAAGCTCCACGCTTTAGTTACTTCACATTTTGGTTGAAAATTGAGGTAACGTCACACTTCATTAATTGAGCATTTACCATCTTTAAATGGTAGGCCTATAAATGACATTTGAGATCTTTAACATAAAGTCAAAATACGGAAAACTTAGAAGAGTATCTATAGTAATGAGCATGAGCCAGGGTATAAATTAACATTGTCCAACTCCATCTCATTTACGTGATATATCAGTTCTTTGCCCAGTTGTAAAGGAAGAGTATTTCGAACAAACAACAAAAATTTAAGCGTAGTATATTTTTCACTGAAGTGTCCTAGCTTCCATAGCTTACGAAACGGCACGCATTCAGCACGTGAATGCGGCTGTTTGCAGCACCTTTCAGGTTCATTCTTGTGGATTAATTTGCGGAACACATTACTTATTTTGATCGATGGATTGGATGGCGAACCACCTGACGACGTAGGCCATATGGCGTCACGACCGCTTACGACAAGTAGTGTGGCTTAAACTGCGGTTGTCAAGCGCAACTTCGGCTATGTGTCGATCTCGATGATGATTATAATTGCGTATGGTGCGTTGCTGACACAGGTACGTCGCATATTAATGCAATGAATCACTGAACTTCGGTACCAATGCAGCATGCGTGCAGGTTGTACACGCCTGGCATATGAGGTCTGCGCAAGAAGTTTTTGTCAGCACCGGTTCTCATCTCTGTTATTTGGAACAAAGATGGCAGCCGTGGAAACGAATTCAGACCAATTGAAACTGGCTCATTTCTTGCTTTCAGGTTAGCTTGTGTTATATTGATCTTGATTTCTCGCAAGCATCTTTTGAGAAATCAAACTGCAATTAATCTTAAGTCGATACAGCAAGGTGTTGGCCTTCCTCATTTCTTAAGTCGGTCTAATAAAGACTGATACTTCAATGAAATAATTGCGAGTAATCGATATCGCTTTGGGTCATCATATCTTCTGATGACATCGGCGTGTTACCCAGCTAAACATCTGCTGCGCATGATCCGGCCATATTTCATTCTTACATGAAACCTTATCGCCGAAGTAGCCAGGAAAGAAAAGCATTTGAGGCAAAATTAGATACACTTGACCTGACTGAACTTAACCTTAACAAATGCTGATGCTTGTTACATGCGCGAGGACAAGTATTGATGTGTAGAGAAACGTCGCACGTGACACTAAGAAATTAGTGGTCGCTAATAAACTGGGAGGCAACTGCTGCTAATTGCTGCTTTCCAACAAGGCTTACTTTGTCTTTGTGTAGAGGATCACGAAAACAAGTTCAGTCTGCGGAATAACAAGAAGCCATAAAAATACATAAAGCGTACTGAAGTTCTTATCCCTGAAAGCTTTCAATTTTCAATGATATGTTACACCTGTTGTCTTGATTTAACTGGCGATCAACTGCGATTTTTATCCCCGATCAAAATTGACGCGCATGGCACATTTTAAAGCATTTCGATGACCCATCATAAGTTTTCCAAAGCTAATGTATTTCAGAGATAATGTGCCGATTGCACCTCATCACTGAAATGGCAAGGACTTGAGGGATTAACCTTTATTTTTAGTTCTTGTGTGGCCTCTTTTGGGTAGTTTTTGAAATGGCTCTCCTATTTGAAAAAAAACCAAGTGAAAGCCACGACAACTCAGGATTTCAAATGCCTCTTAATAAGCTATCATATAGCACTGCACAGCACGGGCTCAAGTCGACACCCTTGGGCAGTAGTGAACCTAGTGTTCGCCCCTTTGTATTAACAAAAAAGTTAGGGCATCAGCTTATGTGGGCTATTTTGAGGAAGCACTTAAAATGTTTTATGAGAATTTGGAAGTACATGCACTTAATCTGTGCTTACATTTGGTAACATTAAAGTACCAAGAAGGAAATAAAGATAAAACATTCGAACATTTATTAAATAGTTTGTCCGATTTACTCTATAAAAAGTACTAAACATGTGTATTGTTAACTAAATGAAAACTAGGAAATTCTGCAATTACTTAAATTGTACACGTACATCATTTAATTCTCGTGCAAAAGCTGATTTTCATACTGTAATCCCTCGTGAACATCATAATTGACAATCCTTCGTGCATAGTAATAATTCGGTAGCAAAATTCAACGAAGAACTGCGCTGCGATCATTTATTTCATTGCGAAATAATAACCGACCATGGCGTCATTTAAGCCAAACGCTGATAATCGTTTGGCCAAAAATGTTGAGTGTTTGAAGTAACATTCGTGTCACATGCTTCAATTTATTACAGCATTTTCCTAGTGAACAATTGAAGTGTATGCTAATGTGATCTTTAACCCCAAATAACCTTTATGGATCATGGTCCAGGGAAGGACACGACATTAAAATCGGTGCATAAGTTGACTTAGTTCGAACTAGCTAAATGTAGTTACGATTTTATGTTGTCATAAAAGAGGTGTTATCCAATTCTTCTTAAAGTTACAAGACTGGTGTGGTTTTCAGCTTACTCATTTTAAAAGCATTAATTTAAAATCTAAAGCATCACGTGTTTGGAGATTCATTCCAAAGTTAGCTTGCAAATCGTATTGGGATACGATAGTTGCCTCTACGGTAAACCTAAGAAGATGACACCTGCTCGATAATTGTTTATTTTCAGTGCATGTACTATGCATCACGTGTCACTATTCTTGTTTATCTCATCGACACAGTACTTGGTAGTTTGATGAATTTGGATAAATCCCAAGCTACGCCAGCAGCCACGCTTTCTGCATTATGTTGGAGAATATAATGCCAATGACGTGCATTTTGAACGCCGCACTGCTGAACTAGCTTTTTGCCAGCAACGTTTATGAAAACAGGCCTCTCATGGATGGTCGAAATTGCCCATATCAATCAATTCTTACGTAATTCAATCACAACGTGATTCAAATTGAACACCATTCGGGTATAAATCACAGGTACAAAGCGCATGCATCTTGGTGTGTGGCTATCGTGTCTTTACATTTTGCAAAACCAGGTCTTTGTTGTGTTAAGAGCACGATGCAACGACAAATTGATGGGAACTTATGCAAATGAAAGCACGTATTTGATAAGATCTCGATCCAGGATTCAATAACTAGGGAATTAATGGCGCCATATCTACGTGTATGGCCATATACCAAGCAATCAGTTTCGTACTGCTGAACCACCGTTTTATCATCAAACTTGAGTTGAAACAATGCATAGAGAAACTCACTTCCCATAGCCCCCAGCATTACATGAATGAATTGAAAGTTAAGCGCAAACATTGCCAGTTAAATACCAATAATATGATTTTGAAGGCATCGAGTTCATTACCCATGTTAACCTACCAATTAAATGCATTTTCACCTGAGAATAACTTGCGCCTGCGGAACGCTCGTTCGTAGACACTTAGATGCTATGTCAACGACACACCCCTAACCTATACCCTAAAGTTATTTTTCTAGAGCCTTTTACTTGTCAGCCCCACAAACGAAGCGTGTAAAGTCCAAATGAAGTGGGATTTTTATTTCGTCAACAACCATTTACGGCGTTAGATCATGCTTATCTATAATTCTGAGCTTGTATCTTTGGCAACTGCGTCCAGGGGTGTATGTTTACGCTAGGTTTGGCAATAACCCAGGAACTTGGCTTCCACTGGTACTTCCACTAAAGCAAACAAAAGAACCAGCCCTGATGGTCAGTCTGGCATTTGCTAATGCATTTGGTATTTCCATAGCTTAAGTTTGTGCAAAAAGCAAATTAACGAAATCTCAACTGGCCTGTTGATATCTAAGAGCGAGCAGATTCTTGCTATGAAGTCTCAGATGAGAAAAGGTAGCTCACGCGATTAGGATACACTTTATGCAATGCTTTTGGGGAAGGATGGGTAAGGGCTGGAGAAGGGCTTTAGAAACAGCAGAGTTGCGGAGTATCTATAGTGAAGGGAGTGTTTTTGCTATGGTAGCACCTCCATTGTGAGGATCAAGTTTCAGAAATATATGCTGCAGTTATGTACATTCATGGAGCGTTACTCAGGAAGGAACGTGTTTCCAAGCACAGTGGCTTGAACTTAATAAACAACACGCCAGTTCATAATGATGCCATTTGTGTTTAAGTACAGTTGCATTTGACGTTTGCTAGGATTACGTCCGGGAAAAACAACCCTATATGCCTGAGTGCTTTTGTCATTTGTAATACATGAAGGCCCGCACTCTTTATGTACCAACGAGTGAATTACATTAATCATGAATTAGACAGCAGTAATGAAGTACACGTAGGCCTACTTGTGAATCTTTTGGCAAATTGTCTTTGGACGTTAGCTATTAAGGATTTAAAAAATGCTATTGGATGTTGCGTGTTGACGAGGTCAATGAGTGAGAAGCTCTAAATGACGTTCAACTACCATTAGGTGTAAAATTGATGACTTCACTTATTTAAACAGATTTTAGACTCGTTGTACATGTACATTATTTTCCAGTGATACATGTATGTTATAACGGTATTGACGAAATTATAAATGATCAATCAAGCATAATTGTGGTTTCTACAAGTATTAGAAGTGAATCTTCTGTCATCCGAAAAATTGCAGATAGTGTATCTTGTATTTAGACGTAAAAAACTTTATTTTATATGTTACTGATTTAAAATCTGCAGTGTATTGTACCATCAATGAAAATTCAGTTTTATTTAATTTTGCATCAAGTTAAGCAAAGGAAATTTACGGGATTTGATACGTTTGGCTAATGAACCTCAATATTTCCGGGAATTGCATCAGAATACATTCTGCGAAACATTCATTTGTTGCCATGGTCAAATGATATGACTTGCCAATTTCACCTTGTCCAACCCATTGCGAATATCAGTTAAGAATTTAAGTGACATCGCCACCCCCAATTAGGGAAAAAATACAATTATCCACTAATAATTTGCAGGAAACCCTGCTTATGCAGCAACAGTAATTTCTATGGGTATCTGTTTTCAGCGTTAATATTTAGACAATGATAGTTTAGATTTCGTCGAATTCCAAGTACAATGACCTTGGTATAAATAACTAAAATTTTCTTGGAAGGCAGGAAGACTTGTGAGCAATCAATAGGAAATTCTAAAGAACGATACATTGTATGCATGTACACCTCAGTAGCCGTTAGCAACTTATAAAATTTAAAAGTACACAATAACTCGTTTTAGTTACGTAATTTATAAAATAATATAAGCAAATTTGCCTGAATGAAGTTGTCTTACAAATTCATGGATTTCCCATGTCGAATTAATTTTTATGCGAGGTTGATATAGCTTAGTTCTTTAGGTTGATTAACCTTATCGATGCAACTAGGTGCGTTTCTCGATCATTGTAATTGCCCAGTAGAAAATAACATTTCGTGACGAATGAGAAGGTGTTCCATTTCTAAGAATACTTGCTTTGAAGCGCTTACAAGTATTTATACGATTAACCCTTAGGTTTAAAAATTGACATACATGTACTTTAAAACTAATAGCTCTGAGACTGAATATTATTAGATTAGCTTAACTATACCATGTGTGTAATGTTTATAGCCTCAACTATAATTTGTATGCAACAAGCTCAAGATATTGTTTAATTGGGCTAAAACTATCCATGATGTTGCATGTATAGCAGTCATCCAATTTTCTCTTTTATGACCATAGAGAGAAAAAAATCTAAATTTGTTCTTATTCAATAGTATTTGATTGATTATTTTTCGAAAGAATGCTTTATGCGTTCGTTAGTTGCGCTCTTCTTAGCAAAAAAGAAACTACTAAACAAATAGTCTTGCCTTCTGGATTTCATGTTAAGCAATAATGAGGACCGACATATGCTATTGGTCGGTCATTGAATCACACCTAAATGCTAGTGTCACATAAAGATTGGCTTCCCAAGTAATTGAGTAGCGATGTTGGTGGAGACTGTATTCATCGTCATCTCAATCACTATGATGCCATGATCGTTGCACGTTCATGATAATAGATGATATTGGATATGGGTACCGTGTAAATAAAATGGAGAATTGCTAACATAAAAGATTATCGACAGTACCATTAAGAAAATTTCACTGGCATGACGGACTATGGTGCGAAATTAAATCTATTTAAAACCTTATTACTCATGAATGTAACGTGGTTTAGTGGTATTATCTGAAGAAATGTCGGTAAAAAAAATAGCGTGATGTGTATTGCGCATTTATACTATGCGCTCTGAAATTAATATTGGCAATCATCATAGTAATATGTAACGGGATATTCTATTGGCGGAAGTGTGCTAATAACCTACTAAGGTCATCATGGGAGGAGTGATTGGCCCAGCATGATCTTCAAGGCCATGTGTAGTACTGGCTCGATAGTTGGCCATGTGTCAAATTATGCGACACCACGCCTATCTTCGCCTCAAGCAACTGAACCTAAGATGCATTATATCGTATTAAAAATTAATCACAGAATATGACCACCAAAGACATCTATGACACCATAGCCTGCAGCAGTCGTAATTCAGAAGTTATTTTGTCTTAAACCGTTACCATAAATCCAAATAATGCAATGTGTAAGTCAAATGTTAGGGACATGAAGGTCATGTCAGCATTTTTTATTATTATTAATGATGGGTTTTACCACACTGGACCTTCCATGATAACCACATTGATATTCGCATGCTTTGATAATGACTGAAAATGAGAAGATCCCGCGTCAATGGGGATATTGCTTGCTTATTAATAAGATGCTTAGCATGACCGGCAAATATTCCACTCAGTTTTCCACTGGAAATTTTTATTATTATGCGCAACGTTTCCCTAAATTGTTCTTCATGTGCTAGTCACATGTAATTTTACATTAATTAAACATTTTCATTACGGATAACCAATTGACTTAACAGTAATTTCGTAAAATAAAAAGATTTCCAGTACATTATTTTTAAGTGCTACAGGGAATATTTATTATTTCGCTGAAGGCGAAACTTTTCGAAAATTATAAGTTGTGTATTATGCCGTTAATTCGCTAAATTAAATGCAGCACCATAGCGAATTTAAAAAAATGTTGCAGTTCAGGATTTTGTCCTCGATTCCAATATAAAATGTGCCTACAAACAATTAATGAAATAAGTAATGGTGAGCCCTATCTCAGCTACATGTGGGCCGATCCTTGTGCAGTCTCATACACTGTCGAATGCATTGAAAGTTTTAGGGATGAGCTGACTATTTATAAATTTTGGAGTTAAGAAACGTTTTTGGAAATTTAATGAGTGAAGGGTAAGAGCAAATGCTACGTGTCTGCCCTTTGAAGTAAAGTAGGTCTGACTATTGTCTATAATGTACATGCATATAAAATACTGTGTACAGACTACATGTACACAGTTAATGAGTACGGCTATAATGTACAGCATATGCGAAAAGTGACATTGGTATAGGGTCCTCCACATTACTCTATATATGACGCGTTTAGATAGGGTGTCATGTATATACATGTATATTTATAACGTATAGAAACGCTTACAACAACCATTAGGTTATGACAACTGCTTCATCTATTCAGATCATGATACCACGTGTACAACTATGTAAAACCAACTGCATACAAATTTTTGTCCGACTGATGTCTACTTGGTTCACCCACGAGTGTTTCAATTCAGCTGTTAATTCGATCTGTTGTTGTTCTCCAGATCGACTTGCGTATCAATTTTGATCTGGAGAACAAGAAGGTGGAACCGGTCTCTCAAGCAGAGGACTGGGATGCCGAACCCTCAGCATCACCTTTCGTCATCGGCAGCTATGTAAGCAAGAAGTCGATTTTCATGATCGCTAACTCTGCGCAGAGAAAAATGAACCTCTGCACGGGAAAAAGAGGTGAATTACACGATCCATTGAAAGGCACAACAATCCATCCCGAGCAGGATCGTCCGGAGAACTTCGACAACTGTACCGGAGCATTGCCTATCCCCACAGAAGACAAGGGGATGTACAACAGACCTGCGCCGGCCATGCCGCGTAATTTCGCTCGTAGGCGTCCAAAAGTAGGGAAGCTCATAAAGATGGACCCCCAGTCGCCCAGCTACAGCATTGCCTTGCATCAGGTGTTTCCGGATGATTGCAACTGGAATTCAGAAAATAGCACTACTCACCCATTTCATTTTGAGGGATGATATTGAGTGAAAAGACACCATTAATCAATCATTGCAGAAATTTATTAATGCCTCATTCTTATTGAGTAGCCACAAATTTATGAATCGAGACGTCCACAATTATGAGTTATGCTTCTAACTTCATCTCAATGACTGAAAAAGTTTTCTTAACGATCCCCTCTCCACTTAGCACTCCATGAGTGGTTTTCCGGGTAGGGTGATGATACTAATGAGCAATCATTAGTTGAGGTTTTGTTTGTTTGCAATTGGCGCTGAGGGACGTCAAATGTGCGCAGCCCCTTGGTTGCCTTGCGCACCAAGGTAGGTTGCAGTCTTTAAAATGCAAGCTAGGTATAAAAGGTAGGGTTGTTTATAATTTTACGTTGACCTTTTCATGAGCTCACCTGCACGGACCAATTAACGCGCCTGCTTGTCAATAAATTTTCTCCAAGAGCATGTACATGTACAATATGTGGGAGAGGGCGGTTGATTGGAATCTGAGCCCATCTGCATGTTTAAACCTTGGCATAAAACGGGTAAACAACCGTCTTGTGAAAGTTTTTGAAAACTTCCGTCTTGCTGTGGAAATCCCATTTATGGAGAGCAACCACCCATTTTGCACCCCTAATCGTTCTTCAAAAGCACGCTTCTTCCATTCCACCTACCTTGCACATAGCATGGTTGCAATCGTGTGGCTTGCTCGAATGACGACCTTTATTACATTGTCAGGTGAATCAATGTTGCAAGTGTGCGAAACTGTCATTGCACAGTTGTTGCGATCTTGGCTACAAATAAAAACAGACAAATCCAAATAAATCATTCAGTAGAGCCCAGTTGCTGCCGCTAAAAGCAGAAAAACCTATGACATCTTCAACAGTTTTTCTACGACCATTATAAGATTAATGAATTAAAAATGTCTCAATTGTTTCGATATTTTTATTACACAGAAACTAAATTCAAATTCGCTGTGTTTAAAATTGTCAGTTATTGCTGAAAACAGAAGTATAATACCTCAGCATCATTGATAGATTGACTTTAAATTCGCATTGCTATTCGGTTTTTTTGCAGTTTATTACCCAATTATCACGGCAAATACAAGTGGGCGTTTCTCAATGGCTTCACAGCCATAAAATATCGGACCAAGTTTGAGAGTAAAATTAAACCAGAAACGTGACAAAGAAAAGTTACAAATGGTTTAGGTTTTTTATCCTTTTAAACTGAGCGAGTTGTCGCAAGCTTTTCTTAATTGATGAACTTATACCAGTAAATTGACTGCGCAGGCTTGGTGGGCATCAAGTGTTCGGGCTACACCCAGACTTAAGTTATTCAATTTTCGGGCAAAGCCTACGTGGTATTTTATTCAAGATCAAAAGGAGGATAGCCAAAACGGGCATAATTTAATGGACCATAGTTTTCAAACGCATCCCGACAGTCTCGCCAACGACATTTGGGTGGTTGCTCTCTTTGAATCCATTTGACAGCAACGTAATCTTTGCCATAAGCTAAAATTAGCAATCCCCAATAAAAGCTACAATCGCTGCTGCTTCGACTATCGCTCATAGGGGCAGGTCTCCTTCCTGCAAGAGGTTGACCCTGATGCAGCCTAGACTGGGCTTTAGCCTATAGTCCTTCGCCCTCTCTGCACAGGGCTGTCTTCTTCCGGGTTTACCTGACCTTGTGAAGAATGCGACAGGTAAAGGTCCCTTTGGCAAGCGAAAACCTGCAGGCGCACTGGGCGTGCATCCATTAAAGACCTTTTGTCAAACCGCGTACTTATGAAAGGGGCTTCTCAGGCCAGGGAGGTGAATACCCATGCAGGGTTTATGCACTGGGTAAAGCAATTTTTTTACCAAGTTTCCTCACGGTGTCGCTTTCTCCCCCCCCCCTCCCCATCCCATCCATCCGTTTTTTCCCCAGGAACGATAATAAGAGTATGCCAGAGTATCCCGATTTGGATTTTGCACCTTGAAAACACGCTGAATGTAATGAGCAATCGCTTAGCGTTGTTCTACGAGCATATAAAAAAACTACGTTCAAATATTGTTCATCACCCAATATCGTTGTTTGCCCATAGATAGATGCTGTTGCAATTAATAATTTATAAATGCGCTTGCGTCAGCACCATACTGAGCCTCGTCACATAGATTAAAGAACAATGGAGAGGAAAAATTGCGTTTGGACTGAACTGCCACGCGTATTTTCACAAGTCGCACGACACGTGTGAATGATTGCTCTAACAGCGGTGAATACGTAGCAACCTGTGCTGCATACTCAATCCACAGCGTGTCTTGAGGCCATGACTGATCATCCAGTGAGACTAGCAATCCAATAAGCGGAACTTGTTTGCGAAAGCTTTAGTGACAACCGACAACGTCGCACACGTTACAAAAGGGCGTGGCCAGAGCCCATTCGGCGACCAATGTCTCCGTTTCAATTCCGCAAAAAAGGATGCATCTTCCCAACCAGTTGGAGCAACGAACGTGTGAGCCTAGAACCTTTTTTTTTTAGATTGACTGGGGTCCCATGGTTCCCATCCGCAATAAGTTTACTGCGCATTGATGGTGCTCATTCATTATGCAAATCGTACATATACACGTTCTTGCTGCAATAAACGTGGCTAAACTACACCCATCAAGACATGGATAGTTATTGTTGCTTATGCTTTCCTAGCAGCGACGGTAATAGGAATCCAGATGATACCGAAGTTCTGCGCAAGACAGGAAATCGATCACAGCATTATAGATATATGTTGTCAGACTAGCAAAGAACGAATATTTTCCTTATTATCACTACGTAATTTTAATTCAATTTCAACTTTTTTAATTGTAAGACGTATCAATATCATTAGCACTATCATTGGACATTATAATTTGACATAACCATGATGTTTTTTTGATACTTATCATCTGATCTACTATACTAATGAGTTACATCATAACGTAATTATTCAAAACATTTTAAAATGTGACGTTTCTGGGCTTACGCCAGTGTGTGTTATCTATTTTTCGACCTTTGGTGTCATTCATTACTTTTTTTATCAATTCCATTTTTGAAGCAACAATGCAATACAATAAAACCATTGCCTAAACATCTGACTGCAATTCTATATTCTTGCGAAATTGTCCAATTTCAGTGTTTGGTATGTCTAACTAGTGAATTGATGCTCTGTTGACCAGTTTATAAAAAAACGTTAACAGGAAAATTTCATTTTGAAACTAGATGTTATCAAAAATTTACATGCATATCTGGGAAGGTTTTAGGAAGTTTTTGGTGACACGAGAGCCGTTAATGATCAAATAACACTACATAAATGTTCAGCTTTTATGCTTGATAAACTGCACGCGCATTAAAAATCATGGCATTAAAATAATCTCTTAAAAGGTTGAGAAACAAGACAAATCCATTGCATAGGAAATGTCAAACGCTTCTACGAGCGTATGTGCCTTTGCGTGTAGTTAAATCCACGAAACAAAAACGGTGAATTTTATCAGGAAAATTCTCACACCCTGAAGGATGCCAACTTACACGAGCGTAACATCTCTTCCTATGGTAACAATTCCGTCAGCAAATTAAGATTCGATAGGAACTTCCTCAAAATATTTTAAGCAGAACTAAATCCGGTTTTGGGAGCGTTTAACGCGTCCACTTAAAAACCTGCCCTGTAATGATATAATACAAGGTAAAAATGATAATCCTTGAAAGGCGTTCAGAGTAATAATTTCGCATAAATTTAAATTTTGCAACATAAGGATTGTGCATGATTTGAGTGTGGGGGAAAATCTGTATCAAAGGTTGCAATCTGTCTAGCCTGTTTTTATGGCGATATAACGATAAACTACGATTAATAAATATGGTGTATCACGTACGTCCTCCCACAATCATTCCATAAACAATTTTTCTATTCTAAAAGCGTCTCGATGCGTCCTCCTTTTGTCCCCAGTCTATGGCGACATATTACTCTTTAGTTGAGTGGCCACTCTAGCTAGGAACATTTCACTCTGAAAAAAATGAAGAGTTTGCTACAAGCAGGTGGAAATCAAATAAGAAGTTTTGTTCTTTTATGACAGGATGTAAAGACGCTTCTGCAGGCCAAGGTATGCCAAACCCATATGCGCACCTCTTACAAACGTCACGTTCAGCGAAGTTGAAAACTGAAGCCAGACCTCCAGTGTCCTGCCGACATTTGACCTTTTGTATCGCGCATCCCTTGCAGATATTATCCACGATGAAAACTACCGTATTAGAAGCGTGTGACCAGTTCACATTATCTATCAAGAAAACAATGGACGCTATGTACAGAACGAGTCTCCATAAATGGTTGCTAAAACGAAGTCTGTTATAACTACCCCGTATATGGTTGGTGAATAATACAAAGCAAATGATGGGTCATGGTACGAATCCTGGTGTAAATATCCAGATAGAGTGCTGGCGATAATGCACATTATCTGTACAATTGAAAACTTTTAAAGACATTTCGGTAACCATAGCTAAATAGGCGATATCCAAATACAAGGCGATATCCAAATACAAGGCGATATCCAAATACAATCTAAAATGTAATAATTATATTACATTTTTTTATGTTTCACAAATTCTGATCGCACAACCTTTCTATGAAATAAAACTTAGCTAACCTGCATCACATTATCAATAGACTGTATTTTATAAGAACAGGAATGTAAAATGTACATTTTTTAATTGTTTTGTATTTGTATTGTCTTTGCAATGACGTTTGGCTCACCCTGCATTTCGATTTCAAACTCAACGGAGTATTTACGTGATTCGCAACAATGGTTACCAGTTCTCATTCAAATGTTTTTAGATACCTTCATAGTACAGTACATGTAATAAATTCGGTTTCATTTATATGAAATTTAGATTCAGTAATTACATCAGCTTTCCGTGTTTGGTTGGCTGCACAGGCTCTTAAACAAGCCTTTCCGCGCATGCACTTCACGCAGTTTTCGTCAGGGCCAGGGTTTTGATTTCTTCTTTTTTTCTGAAGGAAATATTTAAGGGCAGATGGGGGACTGGACGAAAGGTCAGGCTGGGTCAGGCCAAAGGGGGCAGCTAACGGAAGGGTGACCGACAATAGAATGCAGCAGGTAGTAAGAAACAAAAAAATTCAGCTTTGGGTAAAAATGACACCCAAGGCAAGAATTCAAGGCAGAACTGAGTTGGAGGAAAAAACTGCATTCTTACAAAGGCCTCTTGTGCTAGACATTTTTACGAGAAATAGTAAAAAAAAGTTTCATCGAACAACAAATATATACACAAAAAAGCTTTTTAAGCCTAGTTTTCAGGTGAATATTTCAACGCGTATTATGTGGGTTACCCGAAGTGATAAAACCCGTGAAATAAATTCTGGCTGACATTAACAGGTGCATTGTGATTCTGGAAAGTTTTATTTCACAACATAAAACGCCGGTGAAAGACTAAAATTAATATTCAAACAAGTTGGCATGCGTAACAAAAAAATTGAGTTCGCATTCATTAAATCGGCCGAAACATTTTACGGCCCTTTGAACGACGCGATTAAGGAAACTTAATTGAATTATTAAAGCTAAACTGAATTTCGGCTAGAAAGTGTTTGCGTGTGAAATCCATGCACGGTATGGCAATAAAGTTTACTAACAACAAACACGCTTGTTAACGCAATGAATGTGCACTTTGCATAGGGGAAGTGCCCTGGATATGCACGACTTATTGGGCCACCACTTAATCTTGAATTGTTCAGAGATTACTTGAAACGTTCTTCCCTCTTAGCATTTCATCGTTCTACAGTATTAATTACAGTTTTATAACAATGGTTCGTGTATTTAACTTTGTTCATAGTAGGAGTAAACTAAAGGATATTTCAGTTCCACGTGACGAGTATCTGAAATCATAACAGTTCAGGTAACGCTTAACCCAAAAATATTAGCGCTAGCTCGTCAGGTTCTCCCCACTTACGTCGTTAATGGCCAATGACAGGTTTCCGTTCAATGTGTTTGTCAATTACTCAGTAATTTTAGCTTATATTCCGGATCTGTGGCTTAATAAAAATGCACACAATAATCCATACTTTGCTGATGATTTCCACGATTAGTTTCAGATCAACAGTGATAGCTGGGGTTCGAATTCATGTAAGTTATACCAGAATTCGAAAAAAGTTTAAGAAATATCAGGGTGGAAAACTACAAATGCTAGCTAGATGCATGAGTAGCATACAACACAATATCCGCCTTATAATTAAGGTTACGTGTCTTCATTTCACTTGAAGACCTCAGGGATATCTATTCAATTTGGCCATAATAGAATATCAAATCTTCTTTACCGATTTCCCCCTATCATATAATTACATTTTTAATCCAGCCTTATTGTTGCACACATATGATATTAAATGAAAACAATTGGGGATCGTAAACATCGTCCTGCGATTCTTTAAACCGCAGAGCTGATTATAGAGCTTAAGTGCAATGTATCAAACATTAACAGATTTAGGGCAAGATGCGAGAAAAAAAGTATGTGCGACTTTTGAAGTTGGGAAAATGCTCGCAATATTTGTTTCTAAACCAAGGAAAACTGTAAAAAGTGTTAAACTAAAGTTATTCTGTATTTGGCATTTTTAACTTGCGACCCAGAACAAGGTTGGATAGATTTAGCTCTTGTTTTCAGCAATTATTGCATTTCATTGCAGAATTTTAACGCAGGCCAATTGAGTGCAGATCTTGTAGTTGCCAAAGAACGGTAATCATTATGATGTAGTGAGTCTGCAGATTGCCGTTTCACGACATCCATCAGTTTATTAATAAAAACAATCCTAACCTTAAAACGATTTTTTTTTAAAAAGAAAGTTAAAAATAATGCGGTCTGTTTATACGCCCGGCAATCGTGAGTGGCTTGAAACTTTCCACTGCAAACTTCAGGGAAGCCATTTCTGATGAAAATACCGTTCATTTAATTTAACCTTCTTACATAGTTAGTAACCTGGTCACACCCCAGCAAGGTAACTTGTCAAACGAGGAAATTGTGTAATGTTGCTTAAAGTCTTCAGGGCTTTTATCTTTGACCATAAACCATCTTGGGTCGCTAACTTTCGTGCGCAGAAACTGACGAGCATTTATGAATTACCAACCAACATGTGCAGTATAATCGCATGACTGGATGTTTCAAACTGATTATTCGGATACGATGTGCGGACATGATTTTTTTTCAAGGACGAACCGAAGTTTGCGACATAATCTGACCATAGTGCATTATGCAAAATTCAAGTTTCTACTTTCAGACAGGTTATGCTTGAGTCAAACGGCTAACACGTTGCATGCATTCACCTTCTTGAACCTCAAGTGACTAGATATTTTAAGGTCATCTTGCGTCACTTTGGAGGTAGTATAGCGCGATTTGGTAGTTGTTTTTGAGCGCTTAAGGGGCCAGATGTTGGAAAGATTGGCACACACTGCTTTTTCTGTACATGTTCACTTAATTTGAAAATTACTGAGTCAAAACGGTTATTGCACTTGAGCTTTTCCAATTTTTTCAAAACCCAAATCAGGATCACCAGTGGCTGTTCTCGAGTACAAAACTTAGCCTGCGTTCGATATAAAATAATCCGATTCATAGCTCGATATTGCTCGAGCTTATTTTATGGCGGCGTGATGGCAAGCCATTACCATTTCGTATAAAAAAAGAAAGCCGTTAGAACGATCAAAATGCTTTAACTGGATTAACAGCCGCGATCAAGCGTGACTTAATAACTTGCACGCACGTAGTATAGCGGAAAAATTAAGTTTCCCACACGTTTCTTCTGTTCAAGTATTATGAAAATACGAACGGTTGTAAGAGCATACATTGAATTGTAGATTAACTCGAATTTTATAAGCCGTGATAGGCCTATAAATGTACATGCATCATTCTGTACTTTTAGGCGGTGTTCCCTCATCCAACGTTAAGTTTTGCGCAATGCAATACGCACTAGAGCATACTGTTGATAGATTGTCATGAGGACAGCAATATTAAATACTCATCATATTGTTATGCAACTTATTTTCGCATTTCTAGAATGATTTACTGGAACAAATTGTAGTTTGTTTTTATAGACAGACTGCTTGTTCAAAATAACCAATGGAAGTTAGCCAATGAATACACGGTGAATACGAATTTAAATATTGCATAAAACATTTCTGATTAACTGTTCATAGCCGAAGTAAAAAAAAAACAAAATAAATTACAAGGACGTGGCGCAGCAAGTGTAGAATCAACACTGGTCCAGTTTTAATACCTAGTTAACTTACACCAGTGCGCTGGAGCTGCTCTGAACCACAACTCCAAAAGGGGTGCGTCCTTATTATGGGTTTAATTACCCGAGAGTGAATTAAGAGGTGCTATTGTGCGGGTCTCGTTAGACCACAGCCCATTTCTGCGAAACAAAAGCAACTACCAATCACCTAAACGAGCTTTTATTCCGAGATTATAGTTACTTGGGTGGCGAAGAGGAATCAGGAATGGATTTAATCTGATTTGCATTATCGTTTTCGAATCTGGAATCGAGAGACGAATGCGCCCGTTTCTCGAGATGCCGAACGATTGAAGTTGCCCAAGCACACAAGTGGCTCAATCATTAATGCGATTCTCTTAATATAATGCAGGTCCGTGATTACGGTGGGCGTTTTGTTTTTTCTGG
>JAQIXS010001283.1:0-31662 GCA_034700785.1 Rossiulus vilnensis | reverse complement strand
GTAAATATGTATTCTCTCATTAGTCGCCTGAAGATGGGCAAAATAAATGCCCGAAACGTCGCGGTTTAACTACTATTAGGCTGTTGCCTCCTGGTTTATTTCATGAGCACTAATATTTGTTAGTGGTACAAACAACAATAGGGATAGTGGGAAAAAACGTTTCTTAATTCGTTAGTAATAGTATTTCAAAATTTTTTTAAAAAGTTGTGCCAAAAAATCAGCATTTTTATCTTTTGTGTAATTTCCCCAATGGCTCGGCGATTTCTTTATTCATCATATTTATAAATAATACAAAAAGTATGGATAAGCACGCAAATGATGAATATTTATAAACCAAATTCTTTCCCTAGGTGACAATTAATAATAATATTACATTAACTGCTTGGAATCATTGCAAATAACAACTCAACTTACATTAATTCATATAGGTGTATTTATGCACGGATACACATATTTAAGGTACATACACATGTACATAACATGAAAAAATTCAGTCAAAACTACCAGATTTCCTTCATACGGTTTCACAATATACAATGAAAGAATTAAGCGTGTGATGTTTAAAAAGGAATTTCCACTTTTTTAATTCCATTTTTTAAATTCTCATTAAATTATCCCTGCTAATTAATAATTCGGATAGTTTCAAGAAAAAAGATCAATGAAATAACAACTACGAGGTTCATGCGCTGCAACATCCTTTCAGAAGAATTCGATAGTATCCAAATCCCGTAGGCCATTTTATCAATTTACAATTAATATTTTAGTATACCTTGCAAAAATACTAGATCCAATCTTAAACGTGTGTACCGAGCATTTTTTTAAAAGAGCGCGCAATTTGCTTTGCTTTATTTATTCATCTGCTTTTCAAAGTAACAGGACTTCAACTCTTTCCAAAAATTAGCCCAAGGGTAATAACGAAGGAGTATACATGAAGTAACTCACCTGGGTTAATTCGACTGAATAGGAAAGTCTCGTTAAACTCAGGACTATTCCCTTGACGAATTTTCGTTTTAAATTTTTGTTTTTTAGATGGCAGCAGGAGAAGGCGAACCTAAAAGTGAGTAATTATGCGGAATGCAATGATGTTGTCATATCACTATCACGATCAAATCACTAAATTCTATGCAGAGGCAAGTTTACGTCATTGAGTTTATGAAAGCGTCACATTTTACACAATTACAGTTAAAGATTGCGGTTTGGTAGGCAAGTGTGCACTTTCAAGCATGAATAGCAACACAAAAATCATTTACCAATGTTATAGACATTAACAAAATTATGTATTTAATGCAAAATACATGCACATCAAAGCTGAACACATCGCATGCATAATCCTAGCTATAACTACTGTACATAAGCTTACAGTACGGAAGAAAATGGCTCATTTGCCGCAATTCAAGCCTATGAATTATCCCTTGCTGATATAATCATACCTAAGGAGAAGATAAAAATAACCATGTAACAGATACTTTTACTCTATTCTGGAGGGAATGTATCTACGTATTTTAATAAATTCTGATAAAAACCATCATAACGCTCTTTTTAATTAATAAATAAACACGAGGTATTTCGAGCGAACTTTTACAAGTAAGTTCAAAATAGCATTCGTTTTCGTTAAATAATGTGGTCGCTGATATTTTGGTGTTTGAAGTAACATACACCGACAACGACGGACAAAAGACTTAAGGTTTAGCCAGAAGGATGCCTACCATGCAAAAACATTACAGTTTTGTTACAAAGACTCAGTATAATTGCTAAATTTAGCTTTACCCATGTAGAATGGGTCGTTAACTAGAGTTCGAACCATTTTTTATAATTTGAAAATGTCCCATTTTTTATTAAAAATAATAATATTTTTTTTGAAATTGTTAGGCTGCTTCGTAGGTCGCATGACGTTTTTTCTTCTTCAAATTTGTAATTTTTTATATAAACAAACGAGTCATTTTTAAATTATCAAAATAACTGAGACCCTAGTGGACGTCCAATTCTACACTGAGGGAAATAAATGTAACAATTATACTAATTATTTGAAGCAAAAATGTGTGGCATCTTTTTGGGTCGGGCTTAATTCAATTGAACTCAGTATCCTACTGTAATCTATTTAGTGTCATTAAATACGATTACCACGACATGGATGGATATGAATGAGCTTAAGAGTTCCATAAGTAAATTGGAATGGCAAGTTTTACTACCTCAGTGGTTACGTTAAAGATACCCCACAACAAATTAGAATTACCGAACAAAGCAAATTTTCCAAAAAGAGCCATGCATGGAGACTTCCGCTTTGACCTCAATATATCCCGCTTCATGGAGAAACTGGGTCATTTAGGTCAGTGGTCCCCAACCCCCGGGCCGGTACCCGTCCGTGGATCAAATAGTACCGGGCCGCCCAAGGAACATAAAATTATTCTCATTGATTTAGCGTTCTAGTGAGTTAAACTGTTAAATCACATTGTATTCATTTTTTGGTGTAACTGTATTTTATTTTGAAGGCATGTTGAAATACAATTAAATTAAAATTATTAAATCAAAACAATCTAAAATATAAACAATCAAAGTCCCCCCTCAGCGGGCCGCGGTAAAATTATCAAACGTTGACCGGTCCGCGGCGATAAGAAGGTTGGGGACCACTGATTTAGGTAACTCTGGTCAGATTCCAAGGTTAAATTAATATTCTAGTACTTTATTCAATTCATTAAAAGCGAAGTCGTGTTTAACAAATTTAGTTGAATTACAAATACACGAAAGGCATGGTTGTCTAACGGAATTAAACCAGAATTAAAATGTACATTTTTAAAAATAGTAACAATAGGATTTTTAATAATAATTAATCCTGTTTATAACAAATATTAGGACTTAGCATTTAGTAAATTCACTTTAAATATTTTTTTTCTTAAAAAAATCAGGATTTTTAAAAAGATAACACCACACATAATGGTATTTACATGTAAATCAGTTTTCTTACAAAAATATTTATTTAAATAATAACGAGTGGAACGTCTTATGCAATTTTCTTTTTAGAAAAGCGAAGCCACATTCAATCGATTGTCGTGCATTATGCCATTTGTCACAGGAATACTAATATTTTCACCAGAGTTATTCAAATATTATTAATAAAGGAAGCATTATATGCAAATCTTGTCACACAAAAACGAGATAACACTGAATAAGTTCTATAAAAATATTTTTGTGAAATTAAAGTTTTTTTGGTAATTAATCACTTAACGTAATAAACCGGAATAATACATTGTAAATGTAACATCTTTTCTGTTATAATATCATCCCTTTTTAAAGAAGGAACAAAATTGCATACGGTATGTGTGGCATTTTTGCTGTAAATGCTACTCCAATAAATTGACATGTTTTGTTGTTTTATTTGTTAGACTTTCGGATGGATTAACTTTACCAATTGCTCTGCATATACAAATGCATATACTTGCATTTTTGGAATTATCCAAACCGACTACTATATAAGCGTATACAATGCAAATAATTATGCAAGTACCAGTATATTCGCTGTGGAATAAACTTAGAAAGCAGAAGTTACGATCAGAACCTCGCAAATACACTGTATTAATTACTAAACCGAGTACATTTACATGAACAAGGCGTGAAGGACTTGCCAATTAATTTTTTCGAAACATTAAAAAAGTCGGTTGAACAATTGAACAGGCTAATTTTAAAAAATCGCCGCACACGATGACCAGTCCAATCCTTTTCAAAAGCCTTATATCTTTTCCAACCCCATTTATCGACACGCATGAGTCAGACACTGGATGGCTAGCAATGGCTATTTTTGGAAATTGAACGACCAATTTAAAACAAACGGACTCACGCGAATTCTCGCCATGCATAAACAACAATTAATTTGTGTTGCGACTAATGCATATTAATGTCCACGAGTCTGTATGAATAAAATATTATTGCCTACGCTGTATGGGAGCTGGGACGTACGCTTATTGGAGAACGCATTGTCACTTCATAAATTGCTCCTTGTGCGGGGATAAACGTGCCTAAAATTACTGTCTATAATTGTTATCACCAAGGTAAAAGCAATTATCGTGGTATATAAACGTGAGAAAAAAACAGTGCGTTAATTTAATGAAAATTTTTCCTCATGCCGAATACTATTTCTATACGCAATTATTGTCACAACTATCCGAGTAACGTTGGAGTAAAAACATTTCTATTGAATTTCGCTTTACTTCCAGTGCTTAGTTTTACTGATTAGCGTTCTAGCTGTCGCATACATGATATTCGCTTGAATTTTAGGCATTTTAAATATGGGTTTATTTATCCGATTTTTAATATAAATTCTATAAAAAAACGAATCCATTTGGGATACCGCTAATAACCTTTTGTTAAAATGCATCGATAAACAATTCAAACCTAATTTAACCCAACCGATTCACTTCATACATGTACACTGTATATCAGCAAGGCATTTCTGAAAACAAGTTTTAAAAAAAACAATCGCGAGGTTTTTTTCCGGAAGGAATTGCATGTTTGCTTTTCACGTCATTTGTTATCGAAAACCCATATAACTGTCTGACACATCACTAATGACTACCTTTCGGACATGCAGAAGCAGGTACAGGGGTTTGATAAATGCACATGCAAAGCGCTTTTCCATCAAGCAAAATCAAAATCTACTTTCCTACCTGAACGTTGTTGGCTCCACCCCTGTCACGTGCTGGCAATTCTCTGGCCTGTAGAACACGTACGGTGACTTTTCTGGTGGGGGCGTCGTAAGCAATGGCAGTTTCCAAATTGCCACACTTGGAAATGACATGAGGGATGTTGTCCAAAATCCCGCTGTTCAAATCACTCACGTCGAAAAGTTGATCCTTAAAAGAAAAGATGAACATACTACATTACAAAGAAATGCAATGCTGTTGACAGCTTGGCAATTGAAAATATCAAAATATTGTTAAATGTACATATACACAAAACTGTTCAAAGTCAGGACAGCAGAGTATTTTAGAATTTAATCAGCTATCATCACAACTACATATACATGTACGGTTACAGATGTCTGTAAAAAACGCTTTCCTTATATTCTTCAAAAAAAATTTAGGAGTATTTGGCACAGAGAATACATTTACTGCTGAAGGTTTATTTTGATAACATATAGCAATTTCGGGTTAAGATGGTCCTTCAAAACAGTCATTTAAAGAGAACAATTTTAAAGCTATGCAATTCAGACAGCTTATCGCAGATTTCTATCATTCTTCATGCCTGTTAACTAGCCACCTATGATGCGAAATAATATATAATATAGAAGGCTCTTACATCTTGGTCTAATAATGGCGGCCGATATCGACACAGGACCTTATCAGGCGGCGAAGAATCTTCGTCTGATTTACCATAACCCTGGTTGTCATGGTACCGGTGCTTTCCACGTTGATAGGAAACGGCTTCCTCGTCTTGTGTATCTTGCCCACTAGTTTCGCTGGTACCGGAAGCACTGTCCCCCACGCGACCTTTTTCTGCCAACGAAATTAAATCGCTGCTGCTGTCCCCTGGCTTATTGTTGTGGTTGGCTTTGTCCCCTGCAAAGCAATACAACTTGTATGTACAAACGGTAGGCTTAGTAAACAGTGTGTACGAAAATAGTGTATGCAATCGTGAAGAAAAAATGGATACACCAAGACTGCATTCATTCTCCAGCACACTGACATCCTGGCATATTTAATTACATATAGGCCTATGCGGCAGAATGTAAAAAGAACACTTGTATAAAAGAGAGGGTGCCGTTATAACCTCGGAACGAGGAGTTCGTAGGTTGCATTTGGGATTTTTGGACTTTTTAATTATTATTTTTCTTTCCTTTTAATTGCTTTACTTAAAATCTGACAACAATGCATCATTTGTGACAGGTTTTTTTCCCTAAAATTTGGCTACAGCGTTCTTAAAACTCCCTAGCAAAACGGAGCGCATAGGCGAAATTTAAAGAATTTATCACAAATTATTGGCTTTTCTCTGCTTTAAAAAAGTATATAGGCTATCTTGTTTTTACCCACTCACCAAAGTTCGTTAATAATAAAACCATCTTTTGTGGGAATTCTTATCTATTGGTTATCGCATACAGAAAAACACACATGCCTTAATTCCTTGATTCAAGAGGCGCATTTGTAGCTGCACATTTTTCAGTTTTTACTGGAATAGAAACATGCCTCTATTCGCTTTCTAACAAGCGATCTTTTTTGCGCTGTCATTGCTCTTTTAAAAATACATGGATCTTTTCATGGGAATTTCCCATGTGGATCAGGGTGAAAAAAGGAAAAATGAGCATAGTAGCCTTATTCCATATACGGTTAGACCAGCAATTGGCCACGAATGTACCATATTTGTTAAATCATACCCATATACTGTTTATATAACTCCATAAAATCCATGTATGTCCACATATGGTTTACCATTATTACTTCCAGGCATGGAGAAATGGAAATATATATGACCAAAGCTGTAAATATGTCAACATATTTACAGATATAGTCAAATCCATGTATATCGTTCTATGTCCATAACTGGAAAATGTTTGAAAAATACTAACTTATATTAAAGTTAAAATTGTATTTATATTTGCGTGTGTTACATTTGCTCAAGGAAAGTGAGCAATCAGATTGTCATTAGTAGAAAATCGATAAAATAAATATACAGGTTAAATCACATTTTTATTATTATGTCGTAATTAAAGGATATTTATGAAAGAAATTTTAAGTGATGCTTAATTAAGAACACCACAACAGGTTGGATCCAAAATTAACCATCTTAAATTTACAAAATAACAATACTCCCAGGCAATGGTGTACAAAATAATGCAAGAAAAGTTCAGTTCCGCTTTCTTTCAGCTCTAAATTAACGTACTGAATAAAATAATTGTAGCATGTAATATTTCCCATATATGGCTTTATCAAACGTTGTAATGTAATGCGATATATCATCCGGCATATGGCCATATTCAACTTCTTCAACCGGTCTTTTGCTCTATTCTCCATAAATAATTAAGGCCAAAAAGGCTGTTCATTGTTCATCTTATTCCTATTTATCCGAACGATCAAAAAACGCAAAACCTTTGTAACACTGCTTGATACTAAAAGTTTTCATTTTGTTCATATTTCGCGTTACTTATCAGACGGAACACCTATACATAATTCATGCAGCCAAGAAAATTTTGAATGGATGCCAATATTTAGAACGGTTTCTTGCTTGCAAAAACAAGAAAGTTTCCTAAGTACAGACTAGACATAAGCGTACGATATTGACAACTTGACACTGGGCCAAAGCATGCTAATAATTTGTTATACGCGCAAAAGACAAGTGATTGATATTTTATGAAACAGGCTTAAGGCCAAAATTTGAATGCTAGGCAATTTTCATGTCAGTCATAATGAAATAAAGCCACAAAATATTCAATATGTAGGGAAACTATGTTTGAGATTTGCTTCTTGTATAGTAAGATATTAGGAATGGGGTAGCTTGCTGTATTTGGAAAAGTGACACTGGAAACACTTCATTAAACTTATTATGAAAAAATGTGATGAAACTTTAAAATGATTGAGTTAAAATGCATTTAAGTTTTTCTAAATCAAAAACAATTAATTTCGCCTAATTTATTTTCAATTTCTCTGAATTCAATTCATTAATTTAGATTTCATGTCTAATTTAAGAATCGATGTGGAAAAAAACTGAATCTGAATGCTTCAATTCTCCTGATCTTACTAATACAGGTTCTTGGGAATTTAAAAAAGTACATGTGTAGACTACATCAGGTACGTTTAATCCTGTTACTTTTTACTAGCTAAATCAGCTTAGTGGGCCTAAAAATATAATGACTTCATAGACCATACATTAACAAACAGTAACAAATATAACTTGCAGTAATGCTGTAATAAATACAACTTGTATTTCTCTCTTTTTACGAGAAAACACGAGTCAGGAACTTGATTCTACACAACCATTTCCGAAATGCGAATCACTGTATTTACTTGAGTACCCTTAATAAATAATAAACAAAGTATAATTTTAGGAAAGAGCAATGCCTTTCAATAAAAGAAATGGTCTAACGTACGTTTCATGCAATAATTCACGGGATTTAGCAAACGATCGTTTAATATTATGAAAATGTACTAATACCATTGCTGAGCTGATGTTCTTTAGCATTAGCTGGTTTCGAATAATCTGCGATGCGATTGTATGCACTTGATGTTTTTCTCAAGCCACTGGTCATACTGGCAGACTGTTGTAGCCTATGGAGCATTTCCTCTTCGCTGTCAGAGGACGTTTCCTGTTCGTCAAGACCATAGGCTGTCCCCACTGCTTGGATGCAATATAAGCATGCAAACACAATGCGCATAACAAAGTGATTTTTGACTTGATTACATATAATACTTGTATAAGTACCTTTATCCTTGACCTCCTTCTTCCACGTCCAGTCATCGCAACATGGTAGGCCCTCGGCAGCAGCGAAGCACAACATCTTGTTCAAATATAATAGAAAAACCACCAAAAGCACGAGGAATCCACCCACCACCCCCAAGAAAGCAGTTGCCTCGACCGGTACTAAAAAGATAAGAAAAAACAAAATTCGATTAATGTCATGTGCATGCAATAATTCTCCATGTTACGGAAATAGCCAATCCTGCATCTCCTATAACTTTGAATAATAATTCTTTAAAACGTTTTACAATCACTCTGTTGTTTATTTAAAACGACGTTTCGAGTTCACGCTGAACTTCTCTTCAGGTTAATTAAGGTTAATTACAGGTGCAATCAAAGGCATAAAGTCATATTCTCTGCACAGATAGCAAACAATACATCCTTAGGTTGCTATACAGTTGATGCATGAGGGTAACTTTCAGCATTCCTCTTGGGGAAGAATGCATCAATTGAAAGTGTCAAGGGCGAGTTTCAAAATCTGAAATGAGGGTAAAGTCCTCGTTGGTAGAAAATAGGTTTCACGTTTGCGTGCTTTGCGCCTTGTTGACGAGGCATTAAAGGGCATTTACGATAACTATTAAAAACTCATTGATAAGTAAATTTGTTTAGCTATGAATTATAAAAAATGTCATATAAAAGGTACATCTGTATGTGTTGTATTTTTGAAAGCTTTAATTTTTTAAATGATTCGTTTATTACGAAGTAATAAGCTGAACAAACCATAAAAGCTTTATTACATATTTTAATTAATAAATGCTTTCAGAAAATCAGGCTTGCTTCATTGTAAATTGGCAATTATAATGTCATTTGAGTTGCTTTTTTTAAATTGAATATGGCAAGATGCAGAGGCGTAGTTCGATAACATAAATAGTGCCAGGCGTTTAAGATATAGGCCTACTGTATGCAAAGCTTTCCTCTAATTCCCCATATATTTTCTTCTGAAAAGTCCATCTTAAATACTGTACCAGCATGTAAGTTGCATCGCGTGTAACTTGACAACAAATTGCTGCTATTTCTGAAATAACAGAGAATTGTAATTATTTGTCCTTTTAAAATGAGTGTAGTTTTAAATTAAATTAATTAAAAAAGATAAATGTTCGAATGTTTAATTTAACCTACTGATAAATAAGTGTTTGTTTGGAGACTTATGTATAAATAAGTTTTCTTGGAAACAATATTTTCATAAAATGTTCAATGTATTGTAGAGGTTGGATTCAACTCATCCTTTCTTTCCACGTTTAATTCAATTTGTTTTGCATATTCATGTCTATTAAAACATGTGTTTATCGGGAAGAAATCTAGCAACCGAATTGAAGCATTTATAATGAATGATACATGTAAAAGAAGCCATGACATTTCCCCTACCTAAGTAATTAGTGGGCGCACTGCATTAAGCTAATTGCAAAATAGCATGCAAAAATCCCAGTAATTAGTTGGGTTTCTAAAATTAAAAAACACCCTAATTAACTGCAAACTCCTTAATACAAACTAAATGTGCCTCTTTATAGTCAAAATAAAATCAATGTGATCTACGATAATTGCTCAAGAAAATCCTATTACTATTTGCACGTATCATAGATTCTATAATTATTTTAATAATTAACCTCTTAGCCAAGGTGGTTAAGTGGCAGCAAGCAAGCCTTGCATTCTGGAGACCAGGGTTTAAATTTCGGATCGGCTATCCTAGTTGTGGCTTTCGTGGGTTCCACAATATTTCAAGGCGATTCTTGAGATAGTTGTACCTCTATAATCGGCCACGACCGTGTTAATTTTTTCCCAATCATCCTTCAGCTCGTCCAACTGTTCTAAATTTGTATTTGTAATTTCGCTAACCTGAAGAATTTCGGTTAAACAGATTGTCCTAACTACCATATCGCGATAGCATGCTTACGGTAGGTTGCTGATTATAGTGATTAAAATAAAACATTAACTAGTTTTCGATGGCATTATTACTTATCACATACCGGCATTAATATATTGCAAAAATAGTAATATTTCATATTCGAAAGATCTTAATTAACGCGTGTTTTTTTATAAATTATTTAATGTACCAGCAAAATATGTAATAAATAGGAGGCATTTAAGCGTTGGATATTTTAAGATGATCGGAACATGCATAGAATTGCCTCTAGGCAAATCGTATTGCAAGGTAATAATAAACTAATCAAAGCGTTTCTGCCCTTCTAATGAAATTATTAATTTATAGTACGTTAATCAATTTATTTCAGTCAGAGATTTAAGACTTATATATATATATAGGCCTATATATACATTTAGTAAGTTGAAGGCGAATCAACCCATTCAACCCTTTTTAGCAATTATTTCAATTATTTTAACAACCCCTGTAAGGATACAGCATTGAATAAGCCACTTATCTAAATTGTGGTATGCATTACTTAACTCACAGACAAAACTTTCATATTAATACATAACAAACACCTCAAAATAATGCAGGATACATTTTATTTCAATTAATGTTCTGTGATTTTCGAATCGTGCAACAATGCAATAAATCTGAATATGTCTGGAGAGAACCACATGTTAGTCGGAAAAATTGAATCATGAACATTTTTTAGAATTTCATCCAGTAAAACAAATTTATTACATTCTGCATAATTCTGCAGAAAAACAGTTTCCGAAAACTCTGTTAGCAACTTTGCAAGTTACTGAACACTCCCAATTAGATGATGACTGTTTTCGAAAAGCAGCAAAATACCTCACGCACTCTTTTTGTTTTCTAATATTGTTTCCGTGTGGCAAATAAACTCCTTACCATAACCATAAAGGATTCGTTTGCTCTTTTTTCATCAACCTAGACTCAATCAAATGCGGGATCAACAACCTCAGTGACATATTAATGGCCCACATATGTTATTAAACGCAGCACTAATGCAACAAAAGACATTATGGCTTGCGCAGGCGCCATTTTGTTTTCACCAGAAAGTGCTTTCTTAAAAATTCTCATGGGATTTTTTTCTCCAGCATTTATTATTAAAATGTAATTCCGTTATTTTCGCCCAAAGATCTTTCTTCCGCTTCTTAGTCTAGCAGCTGCAGATGACTACTATATGATTACAGAACAAGAAATGTTGTGCGTTAATTTCAGCCGCAATACTTCATGGATGAGTTTATAAAAGCGTAGGTTGCTTGAACTCGGAAGAATTTTATGCCAACAAATTGAGCGGTTTTAGCATTCATATACTGTATAGTGTATACCACACTATAGACCACAAGGATTCATCCCAGGTTGTTTTCCCTATAGATCACAAGTCTATAATGACGTATATGATATAACTAATATTGTATGTGCCTAACATGACCATATACGTTGATAACTTTTAAATAAAGCCTTATATGCATACGGTATCGATAATCTTGCATACTATAAGCAAGTTGGCATTAAAAGAACTGAAGCTTTAAACTGAACTTTGCTTGCATGATTTTGTACACAACATTGCCTAGGATGATTGTTTTTTTTGTCAATTTACGTTGTTAATTTAGCATCTAACCTGTTAATGTTGCGATGTTTCTAATTATAACGTGTACATCACTTAAAACTTCCTTCATAAATGTTCTACAAGTGTATAATTACGGCGTTGTAATGAAAATGTGACCGAATGTGAGACAAGATTGGAAGCGTGGACAGCAAGTCATCAAAAAGAACGGTAAAACAATGAGAAATACATTATTTAAACAAAAACATGTGCACTGTACATAGAAACTTACGATGGGGCAGCGCTGACAAAACTGGAAAGTAGTCGTAAATACGATCGCCCATTAAAGTATGTCCCCCCTCCCTTTTTCCCAATTTTGTTATCTTAAGTCTCACACTGAACATTGAATTTATTTTATTGCATTATTATATTTGATTTTCTTCTAAAACATTTTTAGTGTTGCTCACGTCCCTTAAGCAAATGCAATATACATGTATGCCAATGTTAATAAAAAGCTGGCTATAATACAAGTTATTGTATTATATTTTCCAGTTACTGGACATTTATACGATAATATCTGTAAATATGCTTGCATATATGGTCAAATGTAAGAATGTAAAGCCACGTAACTTACGTCCATACGTATCCATATATTAGATGGATATTTATGGACATAATTGGTCATAGTTCCATTTGTGACCAATTTATGACCTAACCATATACATGTACGTGTATGAAATAAGTCATATTCTGTAAGTCCATACATAGCCCATGTTTACTTCTTACAACCAGGTTTAGATGTAAGGACAATAAGCACAATTTTTTTACATGGATAAGGAAGAAACAATGGTCAGATAAAACTATATACATGCACATGTACATGTATATAAGCGACAATTTCACAGCAGCTACGTTCTTTGCAAATAACTTTGAATTCCTACGAATTCCAAGATTCCTCTTCCAAGATTTTCCCGTTTCTAGAATTATCGCTTAGTATCTTGACTTTACTAACCAGCCAGGGCAGATAAGCCCCTGTCAACTTTCAGAGAACTTTAGCCACAAATGAAATTTCGTTGCTCAGGTACATGCATTATTAACTGATAGTATCGATTTATGAAAATGTTCAGAAAAGTGTAAGGTAACATGTAATTATTTATAGTACGCTGCATCTCCATTAAGCCGTCAATACTGACGTTCACCTTGGCATTTTTTTTCTGGAACCGTCCCTGACACTTAACGCTACCGTACATTTTTAATGATCTGTTATACATTGCATGTACATTTTACCTTCTTGATAAATAAATTCCAGCATCTGCATTATTCAATTCAATTCAACTCAGTACCCTACTATCAAAAAAGATTTACCACATGGTAGGGGATGTAATCTATCAACCCATGTTATTTTTTTTTACTATTCATCTTGAGAGTCACCATCATCATTGTCAAAATGAATTTCTGTTAGCTTTGGACTTTCCCTTTGAATATATTTCTTACGTCTAATGGTAAGCAAAGGAAATGTTTTGCTAACTATTTTCAATTAAAATCTATGGTTGTGGAGGACGACATTACACCAGGCATTAACTGCTATATTTATTTATTATAAAATGGCTCTGTGATAGCACATGGCACAAGCCTACCTAGAATGTACTTAGAATTGGCATCGCAACTTGGTTACCTTGACAACGTTTAAGCCTTATTTATTCTGCATCACGGGAGACGAATCCTTTGCAAATTCAATTTTTTAATAAATATCGCAGTTTATAAATAAATGTACATATAATCCCTTGTACTCACAGGGGTTTTATTAAAACTCTAAGTCTCTTCTAAAGGAGAAATGATATGTCGTGGCAACGTTAACTTCCACACAAAATAATGTTTTGGATGTGGATGCGGCGATCTAAATTGGAAATCATTGCTTACATGAGCATGCGGGGGTAGCCAGATGAACCTGGTCTTTTTTCTAGAAACGTTTCTAGAAAAATTGGTTTTATCACTTACTTCTTTATTAATAGGCTAATTCTAAATAAACAGTGAAAAATAAACTGAAAATAAATGAATTCTAAAATCCATAATATAATTCGATGTCTATGTTTTCTAAATTTTCGCCTGAAACGTTTCTATAATTAATGGTAATTGTTCCACACTTTACAATGGAAAGTCTGGATATTTTCTCTAGGTTGGTTTACAATTTATTAATTAATTAATATTTCTAGGCACATTTTTCCATTGCAATATTAGCTACCGTCCATAATCTGTGATTAATATTTCGAAAATTTTCGGTTACGGTGTTCCTTTAATAAATAGTTTGAAAACAAATTTTATACAGAAATGTGGACCATAATGCTTCACATCTCAATAGAATGTTGCAACTATCGCTGTTTTGACATCTTTTTGTTTTGGCGTGCCATTAATTAATACAACTGTATTTCTTAGACAATTTTTATTAGAAATTATTAAGTGAAATCCATAATTAATAGCATTTCTACACACATTTTTGCATAAAAATTTAAACTAAAAACATCACTTTAAAAACAAAGCATAAAACTGTGACGATCACTAAATATTTTGAAATTTGAAGAAAGTACTCTACACATACTCGTTATATTTCATTTGTATGCTTGATTATATACATAATGTACAAGCGATGGAATATGCAGATTTCAAGATATAACGTGATCAATATTATATTACCGCTTGCCATCATTACATTTTAATAAGCTAATTATGTATGTACTGAACTGAAATGTAAGCAAATACATGTAAATGAAAGACTAAGCATCTACATGTGCATTATATTTTAATACATTACCGATTAAGATACCGAATTAAAAGCCGAGACATTACACGTACCTTCTTTCAATAAACGGAATTTAGAACGTTTTTTTAAATAAACTACATGAAGTTTCTTATAGAATTTAATACTAAACAGTAAGCATATACTGTAGGCCTATATCTGTCACCATAGCACTAAATTTGATTAAAAAGATACATGTATTACAGTAAAGAATTCTCATCTTGTAAAGACTGAATTTCAAACCTTTAATAACGAAAGCTCACATTCCAATAGTTTTATATTGTAAGTTTCGACTGAGACCAAATGCTCAAAAGGTACCCTAGTATACTTTAGAATTTCACCTAGCATAATATTTTAAGTAGATAGTCGCATAAGATATTTTGCTTAAATTTTCTAATATGGGACAAATGGATAAGAAACTTTGTATAAAAACGTTAGGGTATCTTACACTTACTGTACATTACATAATAACGCAAACCACGAGAGACCGCGTACAGTAAATTGTTAAATTTAGGTCACTGAGGCAATATTCAAATAAACTGGATCAGTGAAAGTAAATCTATGAAAACGAGAGATTCCTTGCATTTTTTGTCATCAAATTTTGACGAGGACATCGTGGTTTGTGAATTGATATTGACATACATGCACATAATACTCGTCAGGCAGACGGTGCACACTAGAATACGTTCCTGCATGCAAACAAAAATGTCCACTTGCATTGTACATTCTATCATGATTTGGCCCCCAACAAGTAAAACAAATACTGCTTTAGTTAGCCTGTCTATTCGGGGAACAAATGCCTGATAAATAATATAAAACCGCTCAACCTAATTTAATTAAATTGCAGTTAATTGATTGTGATGCTTTTGTTTGACGTGAATTCAAAATCAATATCTTCATTCAGTTAAACAAGGATAGTCTTCTTTAGTTTTTTTATACGAATCAATGGACCATGTGCATGCAAAACACGCTTGGAAACAAGCTAAAATTTGATTTTAATTAAATTAGTTTGCCGCATAATCGTCCATTATGTAGATGTAAAGTGTACATGTACATGTATATTCCGCTTACAAGTTTGAGTACAACATCATGCGCATTTCATTGTTTAATTTCCTAATGTGAGTGTGTGATTAAGAAAATTCGTACGTCAATTACTTAATTGAAAAAAATCAGTTCTAGAAATGGATCTGCTAAGGACTGCTGAACTAAATGTCAGTCGTTTAAAATTTGAAAAGCGATAAGAAATGTGAGAAAACTGTAAAAAAAGAATTTATTTGGTAACTTTATTATGGTCAGTCAGTACTACAGTTCTTCATAGGAACCAAAGAGAAGATATTTCACGCTCATGTATAAAAATGTAACTAGTCCAAACGATGGATTTAAAATTAAAAGAGTAACAATTTACTTATCATTCATGTAATGAAATGCAAAGAAAGTAATGTAGTAAGCCCGTGTACACAGGTCGGGTGTTTAGTTATGAACCGCACTCTCTATCAATGACTAAAAATTTCGAAAAATCCAGTTCTTAACGTATGATACGGGAATTTGGGGGTACATGCACACGATGAGGGAGCGACCCCCTCTTCAATTATTCGTTTCATATTTTGTTTTTATCAATATGTAATTTTGTGAATAAACAAAACATATACTGTACTGTGTATTTATTTATTTTCATATACTGTATACTGTATCTGTAAAATACCTTGTAAATAGAATATACTGTACGTGTTGTACAGTTGCATCTCCATTAGTATAGGAATGCGCCAGTTATCTAAATACATGTATTTCCAGGGGTATACGTTTAGAATAACTGTAAAACGCAGTTCTTTTTACCGCACCAAATGCTTCACCTACATGTACGTGTTTTGTACAGTGTGAACACGTTTTTCAACAGTGCCACAACTCAAAACGTGCCAATTTCTGGTTAAAGGTAGTATTACATCAAGTGAAATATCCTGTTTACTTCAGAAAAAACAGCACATAGTGGAACCCCAAAACAATTGCTGCATGGGAAAATGATGTACAAGATTGCTTCTCCCGTAAATTGCAAATTTGTTAGTTGTGTCACTGTTGAAGTACGGGTGCGATTAGATTTTCAATTTATCCTTACTAAATGCTTATTCTGCGTGTAGTATAATTACGTTATATTTAATGTTATAGTGAGAAAAATTCGACAAAAGCAAATAAAACCAATTTCGAATATAAAATACTAATTTATTTCATATGTCACATTACTTTCATGGTCCTAAGTGCGTTCTTCTTAGTGTTGCACTGTAGCTGAATTACGAAAAGTGGCTGACATTTGTATGATATTTAAGTTTGGAATTTTTCCAATTCAATTCCCAAAGACGGCATTTCATTGAAAATCTGACGGTACATGAAAAGCTTTATGGCCTATGGTCAAACATTTTGGACGGTCAACCTTTAAAACTAAGGGTGCACAACCGGTAGACAATTATGTACAGAAAATCGCTGGCATGAAACTAGTTCGGAACGGTCTCTCCGCACTGTCCATGGTACATCAATCACTTACTCTCAGCTTTTAACATTTGACACATTTGACACTTCTGTAGAGAGAAATTACGATCTCACCGTCGGTTTGTTTAGAAATTTGCAGACGTCTGTGTTGCCCACGTTTTATTTATGATACATGTATTTACTAGTAACTACATTTGTAGTTGCAAACGCACAAGGATAAACTTCAACGGTCATTTACATGTACTTATACGCACAAATACGGACTGGCGTAGTTCGAAAAGTGTACAAGCAGATCTTTGGCCATGTACCCTCACGGATTCGCAATATTGGTAATACGGCCAGCAAATCGAGTTAGGTTTCTTTGAAAAACGTTTATCAATAATTGCTATTAGACAAAATACGAAACAATATACATGTACGTATTTTTCCCGATTTGGAACACGAAGACTGTTACTAAACGTTACATATTAATGTATATTATATTACTTTACCCATGATTGATATTATTAATTTTGAAAACATGTTTGTTTGCACTCCATTATTCTCTCGCTTCATACTTCGTTGTCATTTGTTCCAGGTTTCCTCAATTAACTATATCACTAACGCAATCCAGTTTTCATATCTCTTTCACAAAAGCAAGCAGACAATTTCAATGCAAATACCTACATGATCAATTTGGCGCTGCCTGCCTGAGCATTTATATGCAATACGGTTCTATGTTTGATGTCGTTTTCCATTTAATAACTGGGCAATCATTAATACATGGTATGCATGTACTCGAATAGAAATCGAGAATTTCTATGTAAAACGTGTTCCCGTGTTTACAAAGCATACAATTATAGTGTACAATTTGCTGTGTATCCATACAGCACTCAATAAAAATTAATTAAAACTCCGCATCAAGAATTGCATATTATTTATCAGTTGTGAGCATTATTGCATGTTTACGAGATAAAAATAAACAGAACAGCACAACTTTAAGCACTTGGCAAGAAACACAATCTTTAACCTAAGACTGTTTCGTGTAATTGCTTTTACGATATAAAAGTATGATTGCTATGCAGTGTTTACAATCCTTTCTCCCTGGAAATGTACATTGCACTGCCAAATACCACAATCTTTCAAAACAATGTAGAAACAGTACCGTTGACTGAATGCTGCGTATGCCAATAACGTTTGCTGAGCTAAAAGGAACGATTTTGATGGGTTTTGTTTACGGTTCACAAAATACATTGAGTTTATTCTCCTAGGAAAAAAGCACTGCACTAGATTCAACAACCTGCACAGCTTCGCAGGCATTTGGGAACACACTAATGAATTAGAAAGCTGCTGAACATATAAGTGAAAACAATCTTGGTTTCATGTTTGTTTCTTTTTATCAATAAACCAGGCATTTTGAAACGATTTTGAAATGCAGAGTGTAATAGCAGTCGACTAATGGTAAATACTGTTGCTATTGGTGAAAGTAAATTTAGCAATTATAATGATAACTGGAGCACAAACGGGTGGTAGATTTACATACATGTACACTGTATACACTGCACATGTAGGTCAGCTTTACAAAGAAAGTAAGTGCATTTTTGCTCGCATTCAACGACCCTGCGCCAACACCGACAGCAGATTTTGAATAAGGACGAGTAGTTCATCAAACAGAATCTCACATTTACATGTTTAATATTGAAACATCAGAAAATATGACGTTAAATGCACGAATGTGTATGAAATTGACAACTCGAAGGACTGAAGGCAAGTCTTGCCGTCATGGATGAAATAATCGCAAAAACACGTTATTCGTTAAGATGAATAAGACATCTTATTTAATGCAGCTAGCTTGAACCAAGGGCATCAAGCCAAAATATGAAAAAATATTTTGGTTTTCCTCCATTTATTTTGCAATCATACGAAATGTTTCTACTCCTAAATGAGTTTTGTCTCTATTTCGCATTCTTTAAATAACTGAATTATGCAAAAAATAACTACACAGATCTTAACAGCACAGTGGGTCATCGTACATGCACGCCCCCCTCTAACCCTGGAAATACAGTCTACAAGTAGGGGCTGTGGGTTAAAAGTATTCCAAAATATACAACGTAGATTTATTCAGATAATCAAAACAATACCAACGGATTAATGTAGCAACACACACGCAGACAATGTGCATGTATACAGTGTAGTGAAATACTATAAATACTAGACAAGCAGTTTCTTACACCCATTTAAAAGCAGACATCCAGTCAAGGGCTGTCTGTTATGTACTTATTGAATTATGAATCGTTTGATGCAGAATTGCACACATCTAGCAGAGCTACTTCTTGTTAATGCCGAGTCACGAATTCATACTAAATATATTAAAGGTCTGGTTCAAATTCTGTCTGCAGGCTGCACCACGTTTATACGTCTATTGTACATGTAAATCAATTACACACATTACCTAATTACATGATTTCACATGTAAGCAAAAGTACAAGGTGATTCATAAAAATGGAACACCTCCTCCCCACTTTTAAAATGAATATTAGTGAAATATGGCAAAGTGATTATAGCATTAAATACGAAGTCTATATCAAAGAATTCAACAGTGTGATCGAATTTCACCTTGAATATTGTTCCAAGGTCATTGAAAGCCTATCTCGCAATATGGCAAAGTTAGAGAAAGATTTTCAATCAGAAAGTTGTAAATGAGGACGCTATTAGCATCAAAACGGTTAAATTAGAACTAGGAATGTTACCTATAAATTTCTGCACAGCTTTACATTATGGAAGTGAAGCCACCTACTGGGATGCCACAGCTTTAGGCCAATAAAATCCCCTTAATTTCCAATGTTTCTCAAGTTCAAAAATTCCCTGACTTTCCCAGGTATCTCATATTTCCAAGGTTCTAAGTGAACTCTACCCCAAGGGATACACACATTAATAAAATTACTGGTGTGGTGAACCAACGCCTTACATTTGTACAAAAAATTTTTCGAAATTGTCCTCAAAAAGTTAAAGAAACTGGATACTTATCATTAGTCCGACCTCTAGTCGAGTACTGCTGCCCAATGCAGCGTAGAGCTGCGAGATTTCTAACCGGTTAATACCAGCGAGAGGAGAGCGTCACCCAAATGATCAAGGATCTACAATGGGAAACCCTGCGATCAAGTCGGGAGACTCAAAGCATGGGGCTCTTTGAAAAATTTAGCTTATCAGGTAATTGTAATTTGGTGGAGGGAATCTTTAAACATAACCACCGAGGTGGTAGAAACTTTCATTTCAACCAGGTAATGGAACTCCAAGCACATTCGGTTCCGTACTACTGATAATTTTTCTTGCGTGCCATTCGACGATGGAATGCTCTTCCAAAGGACAGCCTTAAGCTGTATGAAATTCAATTTTACAATGACGTCGGTGTGCACCCCGTTGAGGTGGCAATCACCGAATAATATTGGGCTGATGGATTACACCCCCTACAACATGGCATATCACTTGCTGCTAGTAGGGTACTGAGTTGAATTGAATTGAAAAGCAATTAATAGTTATTTTATACTGATCTTTTAGAAATCATACGAACCAATAAAAATCCAAAAGCAAATTTTTGGATAAACATTACTGCCTCCGGTTTTTTTAAGTTTTTTTTTACCAATTTTTATGCTTTCCTAAACTGGATGCCACTGAAGAACTTGAAATAAATGACAAAGAGGAGAGGGATCAAAATAAGGAGTGCATTGCAAATCTTTCTCATTGGCCTTGTGACTTAATTTAGTGAAAGATATTCTGAAGTGAAAGTCAACAACAGCAGTAGTTGGTGGAGAAAATGACGCATATGGCCGTATCAAAAACTAATCACGTCTGATTAGTACTATTGTCTGGTGTGAAATTTGGAAACTTTCCAAGCGTGCCTATAAGCGCAGCTAAGTACATGTACAGTCAAACTCGGTTAGGTTAGGTTTGGTTTTTGCGAATTGCACTGCAATTTTACACCATTAAAATGAGCACATACAAGTTCCCCAAATTTGTGTTACTTTTTTGGTTCCTCACACACAGTGTGATGTGCGCATTTCGATTTTACCCTCAGGTGTCCCCATACCTACACGAACATCCGGTTAGGCAAACTTACCATTTAACAACCATCATGAAATGCTGATTTACTAATGATCCTCAGATATGACAAGTAACGGTTATCATGAGAAAATTGTGTCGGTCTTTTGATGCACGTTATACCAGAGTTCGACTGTATATTCCGCCATCTTTATTTAGCTACGCCACTTTCTCTTGATATCTTTTAAGTTTGACAGGTGCAACTGAGAAAAGGTAGCATTTGTCTGTAATTTCAGGCAAAACCTAATGTTTTCTTCTTGTAATTGCAGATGGTTTTCATTTTAAAACAAAAACAAAAAACTGTATTGAGGCAATTCTGCACCAAGGTTAGTATTTTTTTCCCCATTTCAAACCTATAATTTATGTACATGAGAAGGTTAGTATATTTTTTTCCATTTCAGACCTAGAATTTATGCACATGAGAAGGTTAGTATTTTTCCCCGTTTCAGACCTATAATTTATGTACATGAGAAGTTACATTTCAAACTTATAGTTTATGTGCATCTGCAAGTTTAACGTGTATAGTTGCGTTTACGTAGTCATCTCAACACCTCTAATCAATTATTAACAAACAGCACAGTAAATCGTATATTAGTCGAATCTAGGCACTGCATGTGGGTACACTATATGTGTACCCATGAATATATGAATCCGTTTTATATAAAAAAATCCTTATAAATTTCACAAATAAATGAAACGCCGCAGGCACACGTTTTGGCAAAACAATGATGCTATTATACTCGTTTTATAAAAAAGATATCCTTTAGAAGTATTACAAACAATACGTGGTAGATTTTCTATACATGTACATATACGTTTCTGTACATTTTTCCTTTACATTTAATATTACACATAAAGGAAACACCACGTAAGGGCGAATTTTTTGAGAAACAAAACAGTGATGCATTTTTGAAAGTTTTCTATGAAAATATCCTCTTTGCAAATGTTGCAAATAAATTGATAATAAAAGACGCATAAAATGATATAATTTGCAACCACAAAAAAACTGGCTATGTGACATTGTTTTGACTTGTAGTTTGCTTTTATTTCGCTAGTTTCTATTTACTATTTAGATAGTGTTCATTTTCACGTTACTAATCGTCTCATTTTTTCAGCCCCACCTGCATTTTGCCCGTTTCTATAAAACGTAATAAAATAGACCACATTACAATTTGTTTTTTTCCTCCAGATAACAAAGCGATTTTTCAGACTGAAAAAAAGATTGTTAAGGGGGAGCCGTGGCTTTCCCTTTTACTCAACTAGTTTCCCTAAACATGTACTGAGACAAGCCTATTGTTGTGTTGTCATCTTGATTACTGAACTACATTTCTTCAGGTTAAAATGACTTTAAATTACCCTTATCATATACAGAATTATGGAGAAAATAACCAAGGTGATATAATGCGCATAACGTTTTAGCGATTCATTTCACGTGGTTTAATCTTCATGTCTTCCATTACGTTGTTAAGGAAAAGTGTAAAAAACTGGTAACTGAATGGGCCACTGCAAAGCAAATCATTCTATTTTGGGCTAAAACTTGTTTCTTTTCTATAACAGGTATACGGTAAAAACTGCTATATGTACATGTCTAATGTATTACAATTCTGTTAGTGGCATGAACCCATATTATTTATAGTAACCGTAAACCACATCTTTAATAGCAAGCGAGTTAAAACCTTGATTTGTTTGCATCAATACCGGACGCATTAGTTTGTTCAATATGGAATTAACAAAAGATGAACAAATATCTTGTTTTCTAAATTCATCCAACTGGATATCGATAAAGGTATCAAAAATGAAAATGTAAATTGCAGAGGTGTTATCTAAATTACGATTAATTTGAAGATACACAATGCGTTTAATTAAAGTATCATTGCTCTATTAATTTCCTTATAAAATGCAGTACAAAATATTAATTCGCAATGACCGAAGTTTATTTTTGTGATGATAAGGAACGTATATGGGATAGACTGCAAAAACAAAACTGACGCGTAGAAAACCTGTATTATAGAAACCAAAACTACTAACAAAAGTCACATTACCGGGGATCAGGGGGGGGGGGAGAAGGCAAAATAAAAGTACAATAATAATTAAATGAAATCATCCCAGGAATAAATTTTATTTAGCTTTAGTTGAATTTCATCATAATTTGGTTAGGAATTGTTTCCTTAAGAGAATCTTATCCTTCAAACGATAGAGGTCATCGTTATCTGGTATGGTCGATGGCACCGTCGCGTCGAATAATCAACTGTTTAATGTTTCGTAAACAAGAATTCATTATTCAAAATATACCTAACATCAATCTGATCTTTGTACTCAGTAACGAATTTACTGAGAGGCCTACACAAACTCCCAAAGTTGACATATATAGTTTTTTATTAAGGACTCCCAATTTCTTATTATTGTTTCTAATCATTGTTCAGCGGACCAATTTGGCCACTCCTGACCAACTTAATCCACTGACAGGCCTGCCAGTCAACTCCTGTATACCCCAGAGTTGTTTAAAATATTGAACATCAAGTAGAAGTCCTCAAGCGACTTCCTTGAATACTTGAATACAATACTTCCTTGAAAAAGCTATATTATTAGAATTCAATTACAAGTAAACGTATTAGTTCACAGGAGTTAGTTGCGCAGCTTCTCAACTGCAGGGAACTTGGACATTTGCGTATAAATCATAAGCTGCTGCGGATAGGAATTACAATACTCGAAATCCTTGAACACAACAGCAGCTGGTCCATTTAGGCCTATGTAGGCCAAATTTAGGTACACTGAACAGTATTGAACTGATCGGTTACTTGTTTAAATAAATAAAACACCATGATAGTATAGTAGAAATACTACGGTACACCTTTTGGGCTACCTAGCATTCTGTAGATGCACATTTTTAACGTACATTTTTAAAAAAGACGACAAATTATATCGTAACATCATTGAAAAGTGGTGTACTTGGAGCAACATCATGTAAAATTAATGATGTTACAATACCACTGTTCAATCCTAGAGAATAAGCAAATTGGCCTCTTATTAAAAAATATATAAAATAAATGAAAAAATACATATAAAAACCACTTGAGACGCCCATATGCACCCCTTTTTCGCATCCTACATCTACAATGTATAATGCAAATGACTTATTTCCACCTGAACCATTTACTGAGCTTTTAAAATTGCATAAACCTTCGCTCAAGGTTCGTAGATTAATGCACAGTTACTGTAATTAATTTATGAACTGTTTATTTAATCAGTTTGCCAAAACCAGTTTAAAATAATATAAAAAATAATGGCACTGTATACTGTAAGGTAAATCGATTCTAATATGTGAATACGAACTGATAAAACGACATACCTGTTAGTCATGCACGTGATTACTGACTAAGCCATGTAAACATTCGGGCCTTCAGGATGTAAAACGTCCCAACAAAAATGTAAAACGCATTTCAGAAATTCTAAATGCATGTAAATCGAAGGTGGCAGTCCGTAGACTCATGAAGGATGTCACACCATAAAGTTTAAAGTGCCCGGGCCCCAAAAATGTTATTTCAGCTTAATACAACGTAGCAGCTCTTCCACATCTGCTAATTGGGAGGAATTCGGACACCCTCGCCCTTGTGGAGTGAAAATTGTCTATGCCTCCAATACAACGTAATGTTACTGGAGTACAGGATACACAGAAGTGTGAACGTTTACCGAGTGGACAAAACGCACAGTGAGGTATTTGCACCAAAAAGCTGACCAAAAGAGATGATGGTATATATAACATCATATTATGATTCCAAATCGTTGAAATCTTCCTCTACATAAGTCTCATAGACAGTTGAAATTACATCTCTCCCTTTGTTTTGTTTTTTACAAAAAAATGTTTTAGTGTGTCAGGCCTCGTCAAACACAAAACACTTTTTTAAATTGGCCGGATTTTCAGTGCAAATACTGCCTTACTACATTTTCCAAAAAAATTCGAAATAAACAACTGATTCACTAAGTGCTCGCTCAATAAACGAAATCGAACGACACAAGTCACCTGAAAAGCTGATTTAGGCACTTACAACTTTATGGTTTGGCACCCTTCCTACACTCGCTGCACGTTGACTATGCGTGGTTCAACGTTAATAAAGTATTCCTGAAAGATAGCGCCACGGCAACAGAACGAAGCGCGCTGGCCATAAACTGTCGTCGTTGAGAATGATGTCTGCCAGAGAATCTTCTGCAGCCTGAGGGAAAATGCGGTTAAAAAACGACATAGCTTCCGTCTTCAAATCCAAATACGTCTTGTACTGTCGCCTGGTCACGCTTTCGAGAATCCTTAACGCAGCAGCCGAGGGCGTCGCCATGCAACTCGTGGGCATATGCGCCAGGTTGGCAGTGGTCAAGTTCACCATGGAGTCGGTCGCCACGGGTCCCAGCACCACGAACGTGACAGAGACGCCAGAGTTTTTGTGACGCAGTTCTTGGCGCAGAGACGAAAAGAAGCCGTGCAGGGCGAACTTGCAGGAGCTGTAGACAGTGACGATCACGCTGCCAATCTCCCCGAACCCTGAGGACACCACTCCGATCCGGCCTCGACTGGCAGTCAGCATGGGCAGAAACCTGGACGCCAGGTCCACGTAGGAGAAAAAGTTAACCCGATGCACCCGCTCCAGGTGGGTGAGGTTTTCGGGGGTGCCCATCCACCAGCCCTCTGTCATGATGGCGTGGTTCAGCACCAGGTGATCCAGACCACCCAGGTGCTTCTCGACGTGCTCGAAGACCTTGCTTCTGTCGCCCTCTATGCCCATATCAGCGGCCACGAAGTGCACCTCGCTGGCGCCCAGTTCATCGCAGGTTCTGGAGACATTTTGGAGCAGACTTGTCTTCCTGGCTGTGATCACCAGCCTGGCGCCCAGTTTGGCGTACTGGTAGGCCAATTGCTCGCCGATGCCCATGGAGGCCCCCGTGACCAGCACCCTCTTGTCGCGCACCTCGGCCTGGTCGAACCCCACCCCGTTGTCGTACATCAGCTTGACGGCAAGAGATATCGTCAGGGCCAACGCCATGAGCACCTTTCCCATTTTTGCAAAGATAAGCGAAGACCGAGAGGCTACGGATGGCCACGTTTGAGAGGTTGCAGAAGGGAGATGAGCGCTGGACTTGCTCAGCCTCTCTGGTCGCTGGGTGGACTGAGCCTGGAGAAGGTTTTTGTGGGAATTTTATCACGTCTAGAGGTGCGTCCAAACTTGAGCATTTTCGCCCGAACGAGCATGCTAAGCGAGCACCGCCGAATTCAGCTGATTTATGATTCGGACGTCATATTGAATCGAGCCGAATGTAGCTTTGCCACTTTTTTTCGAGGCTTGTCGGTAAATCCGACTTGCGCAAACGTCCTAATTAGCCGAATTCGGCAGTGCTCAATTTGGTTGTTCGGTTCGTTCGGGTCAAGTCTCCTAGTGTGGACTTTAGGGTGTTGAACTTCGACTGGAAATGCCCAGCAGCACTCAGCTATCGATTAAAGCACAGTTAGACTGGAGCTGTCTGCTTTCTCTCTCCCTCCTCATACCTGTAGTTTTTGTCAAAATAAATTTATTCTAGAGGTAGAATGTCAGAGCTGATAAGAGGGGAGTGCATGGGGTACATCGTACCTGAGCCTGGGTTCAAAAAGATGCCCGGGAGCCAGAGGGGAGCGTGAAATTTCCTAAAAATTATCTGCAAATATTGCGTGAAGATATAAGAAGTTGGTCTTTTTGTAACACTTAAGCCGGCCCGAAAGAATGCCCAAAGTGCAAAAAATATAAAAAAATTAATCCGAATTCTTGTTATAATTGCTATTTATTTTTTCCCGTTTAGCATTAGTCGTTCATTTGGTCTGGATTACTTTTCGAAATTCAATTTGCATGCACACATTAAGCTAAATGGCCTCACTAACTCATCAACGTAGGGCACAAACCATACATACTAGGATCTTTAAATTTTCCACGAAGGTACCTTGGGTGCCAGCACCACCCACTAAGAAAGGATTTGGTCTAAGGGGCTTAATTAAAAAATAAAAATAAACATTTCTCTTGGACCCTTTCTAGGGCAATATTTCGCCGAAAACTTTTCTGTTAGAACTTTGAACTTTGAAAAGGATTATCTAAGGATGACAAAATTGTACACCACGGAAGTTTTTTTTTAAATCCCCTTCTAAGGGGATGAAAAAAGAAGTAGCAAATGTTTCTTCCGATTCCTTTATGCTTAATCTTTGAAATTAACTAGGGATGTACGTTAGGTCACAAAAACGCACAATAAGAAGCAATTTCGTCGAAATGCCCATCTAAGAGAGTAAAAAGAAGGTTTAACATGTTTCTCCCTATACCTTGGTAGGGATGTAACTTAAATTACAAAATACGCACACTAACTAGGGATTTTGTAAAAGGACTTCCCTGAACCCTTTCCTGTTATTGCGTTTACATAAAAATAATCTACATTCCATTTTAAACACTTTCTTTAATCCGTATTTTATTTTAATGCTGGTTAACCCTCAAGCAGTGCAAGGTACGCTCGTATTTCAGATAGTTTGGTTATATTAATAATCAAGAGGGCCAACACAACTGTGTGGAGGGCTAATTTTACGCTGTAAAAATACAGTTAGCAATTATAATAAGCATTTGAAACAAAAATATAGTTTTTGGCATAGTGGACTTCAAACTAACAGAAGATAAACATTCTTACGAAATATGGAATTTGTACAGCAGCGCTTGGCGTCATACACGACGTCGATTACTGAGGGGGCATAGTGTGTCATGTGAAGGCAGGCGCTGCTGTCCTAATTCCACACGTCTTTGGAATATTCCGTTTTCTTACTTTCTGATTCCTTGCTTGTTTACTTTCTGTACACTTTGATCTGCAATGCAGCATAAAAGGTTGTTTCCTAAAATAAGCTCTGGAGAAAAAATAATCATTTTTATTAGCTTTTTTCTAAACATTTCGCCTACTGCATTCCCTTTATTTGTGATTTTTATAAAAACAATTCCATCGTAAATAGGTATATTTATATATTAAATATTATTGAAAAACTGGGGAGAAATCCATATGGGATGAGTTTTGTTCGACAAATTTCACTTGTACCGCTCTTTTAATTTTAAAAGGAGATATAAAAAAAGAAAAGTAGCACTCCCTATTTTGGCCCAAAAAAAAGTACTAGCATTATGTTGCCTTAAGCAATTGTATTTTATTTTTAGTCGGTGTGCTTATAGTTATTAATAGAAAGTTGCGTGAATGAAATTTTAAATGCTATATAGTGATGTAATAAGGATAAGTGATTTCGAATTTATTTTTCGAAAGATTACAAAAGTCATACAGTTTCTATGTTTACATGTATGTAATTGACGCTAGATTTTACAATGTTTCTCCCGATGCGCTGCTGCTAAATTACGCAAAAATAAGTCCCATGTAGAAATTATTCAAATCAACCACAAAAAATATTAGGCCTACACGGACCAGTATGTATAATTTACTTTTTTTGAAGTTTGCATGGATATAACTAGCACAATTCTGATTCTGGCTGTCATCTGATTTCATTTATCGGCTTGGAAGTTTCATTAAAGTATTATGAAAAAATGTATCAAAGTAAATCATGTATGAAAACATACAATTTGAACAATGTTGTAACTGCTCTTTAGTGGAAACGTTAAGGCAAGTGAAATGAGCTTCTTTTTCGTAGAAAATCGAATATTTCCCATGTTTGGCCAATTATGCAGCCATACATGAATATGGATCATACCCATATGCAGAATTAAATTAAATTTAACTCAGTACGCAACTGTCAGCAAAGATTGACCGTTCAAAATGCACTTCAAATTATTACATTCAATGTGATCTCTTTTCATAAATGAATTCTTTTGTACATGTATATGGGTACATGGCCAGTCATGCAGCATATATGACCATATTTAACTTTTCCACCCGGGTCAGGCTGATTTGTGTACAAACCTTAAGGCACAGGTTATGCTTCGAGCATCTTCGAAAGAAGCTGGAAAGAAATCGTTCCAGACCGTCAGATCTGATGTTCACCAGCCCCAGTTTGATGTACTGGAAAGCCACATGTTCGCCTATCCCCATCGATGCGCCAGGGCCGAGCTCGGTCTGACGGTTGTAAATCAGATTGACGGTCAGTGTAATAAGTAAAGACAAAGGCATGAGAGCTTTCCGCATTTTTCCTGACTTGCAGAGCAAACAGAGTGGAAAGCAATGTGCAACTGTTGTCTACTGGCCTTGTAGTTGGCTGAATTCAAGGATTTTCTATTGCGTAAAACGCAACCAAAAGTGCGCTCACGTACGAAGTGCTACTTTGTTACCATCGGGTGACTTTTAAGAACGGTTGTGATAATAGCCTGTGTTATTTCATCCTTTAAAACATGGAAATCCAACTTTAGGCTACGGGCGGGCCATTTTTTTCTGATTGGCCAACCACATTACGTATTCTCATTGGGCCTCAATTGCTAATGACATTACCAACTATCACTACTCCTTCATTATTCTTGTCAGCCTAATCCGATTATGTTAAATTCTGATTATAACTGGCAAATATTGAACGTTTACCTTACACGAACACAGCTGTCAAGTAATGAAAGCAGGATAATATCATGACTAATGATTGCGTAAAGTCCGCTAATGGCGTTTTATCCATGCCCAGCGAGATGAACACCCAACCACCTCACTTCGCTTAAACTAAAGGTTAAAACGATCTCGACTTAAGCAGCGACTTAGTCCTTGACTCAAGCCTTGTCTCAAGCGCACATAGAAGAGCCTTCACTCCAACCTTTTCTTTCAGCCTTCTGTTGTCTAGATCGCAATAAAATGTAAGTCTTCAATTATCAACAACAATAGTTTTCATTTTTGATTAGCATTTATGAAATTGAGTAGCAAGCAGCACCCTGGTTTGGTAGGCCTTTTCATGCCTGAGACATTAAAGAAATACCCCTGTAGGCCTAACATGTAAAATTTGTCATTCAACGGTTGAATGACAAATTCTACGTTGAAATTCATTGAAATTCAACATTCAATGTATATTTCAATGGTTTAGCTTTGCTTAGAAATTCTAAATTGATTGGTACTTATTGTATGAAATGTTGTTTCGTTAAAACTTCGACGGCAAACTTCACTGCATGTTTTCAGAGAATCAATCAGATCGCTTCTTTCTGGCATCAAGTCTTGAAAAAACAAATTCGTTTGATTTCTGGACAGAGGCGAGTCTAACATCACTGCTTGAGTCTTGAGTCGAGGCTTTACTATGAACATGTGAATAAGCAGCAATGTGTTTGTTTCACGGGACTGAGTCGATGCACGAGTCGAGGCGTGAGTCCACTCTACTATGCTTTTACCCTAACCTTTTTTTTGTTCCAATAGCTCAAAATGAGTATTCACACTCATCAAATTGTTGGGCTTGTCATACTGCGACTCGTCTTTCGACGAATTTGTCGGTTAAGGGTATTTGTGGACAATGTCTGAACATGACATGAGATGGCATTTTCGCAGTTTATGCTAGTGCACTCTAGGATCACCTGATGCTCTATAACGTAACCTGGAAAATTATGAAATGGCACTAATTGCTCTATAATTTCTCGAATACAAAGGTTTGCATCAACTATTTAACTTATAAAATATACACTAATTTATATGTACATGTATAGATCTACTCTTTAATTGTTTCCAATCAAGTTTTAAAATTAGTCTTCTGCTACGATCGTTATAGAATTTTCATAAAACAATCATCCAAAAACGTGTGTACGCACTTGTGTATACGGGATGGAAGTGCAAGCATACCCTTGCCTGAATTTTTCATTTCTTACTACTATTATTAAAGTTGAAATCAGATTGTTGAGTAGACATTGTTATGTACACCATCCCCCTCCCAAAAAAACTTTTTTCACCTTAATACATTGAAGGAGCCATTTCACACCCGTTATATTGGTGAGAAAGTAATAGGAAAACCCCTAGACCTTGTGGAGTGAAAATTAAATTGATTTTGCGATATATACAGCGGTTTTAGGAGGTTAAATCCCCCCCTCTTCAAAAATATACAAAAATGATCATAGAAACGGCCAATTTTTTTTGGAGTTTCGAGTAAATCCCCAATGTGCTAATAATTTACCCCCTCTTGTCCCATTAGTTTTTAAATCCTGCGCGTGGGTTTCAAAGTGTGAGCTTACAAAAAGCGAACCTTGATAAGATGGATATGAATAAATACTAAGCGTTAGTAAGCGTTACCAAGCGTTTGCCCCATGGAACCACGTACATGTTCCGAAAACACATGATTTAGAAGCGAGTTTTGAAAACCCTGGACGACAATATGAAGGAATGAATCAGATCATTGTAATACTGCCGCATACATGTAGGTGTTTTAAATATGTATTATGTGAGGGGTTGAGAGGCAGGAGGAGGGGAATGAAGAAAGGGGAGGGGGGGGGGACTTGATGGGGGTACGTA
>JAQIXS010001282.1:0-31666 GCA_034700785.1 Rossiulus vilnensis | reverse complement strand
CAACTGACTTTAAACTTCGGAGAAACCATAATATTAAAGTGTCAGCTAATTGGTCACCCTGTGTCTTCGGTAGAGTGGATGAAAGATGGTCTGAGTGTTCTCGATGAGCGCATCTACTACTTGGAGGCTCGACACCTTTCGATTTGAAGCATAGCAGCGATTTGGTCAGAAGATAAGGGAATGTATCAGTGCTTTGCTCATAATGAAATAAACGCTGTCCAGAGCTCTGCTTAGGTCATTCTTGGTGGTACGTTTTTCACTTAATTTTTTTAGCAATAAATGGGCTTTCCCTACATACTCTTCCTTCTTGTGGTTTTGCACTTTAATTTAAGGAAACTGATTGCAAAACGTCAGCCTTAGCAGCCTACATAAGGTATTTTTACCAAAATGTTTTGAATGGATATTTATGTACTTGTTACATTTAACTAAAAGCTATATTGTGTGTAAATGCAAACAAGGATTTTGTAAAGTGATCAGTGTATTTAAATAGCTACATGAACATTAGATAATTTTTTTGTAAATATTTAATGTTTCAAATTAAAATAATTTTCATATGCTACTTCTTAACTGAATAATTCAACACACACAGTTCCTTGTGTAGTCTACTCTTTTTTTTTGAAAAATTTTAATAATCTTTGAAATTCTTTTCATTCTTGTAACATTGAATAGGATTTAAATGTTAATTAAAGCTGGGTTAATATACTTTAATTTTGATAAATGAAATTTTTTTCATCTTTTCTTGATCAAGCACATATACAGACATTTTAAGTCAATCTCGCATCTTGTTTCCAGAATTCTTGCCAGAATTTAAGCAAGTTTTTGAAGAACATACCAAAGAACCTGGGTCCGCTTTCACTTTTCACTGCTTGTCTATTGCTAATCCGGTTCCCACACTGTCGTTGACTTTGGATACGATCTTGCTAAAAAATTCGGCTAACTTGATTATCAAGGATGATTTTGATACGTCTGGTGGCCTACGCAGCACGCTTCACGTTAAGCGAGCTAGAAACGAAGATGGGGGATTGTATAGTTGTGAAGCGAGCAATCGACTCGGAAAGTTGAGACATTCTGCACGGGTAAACGTACATGGTATGTGAGGGTTTCCTTACCCTTTTAAAATTCAACTTTCTGCTGAAACGTGAATTTTGCTTTGACCTATTTTTTTACAAATCGTGTAAGGTGTTGCTGCAAACAAATATTTTTGTCGTTTGGTCATAAAACGTTTCAAACCTGGACTGAATCAGTTGACCTTGATTCTTGCAGGACCTCTTGAAGTTAGAGCTATTCCTCCAATGACAGCTGTAGCTGGTGAAGACCTGCAAATTTAATGTCTAGTTTATGGATACCCAATTAGTTCTGTAGAATGGAGAAAACGTCAACGTTTTTTTATATATACATGCAATTTTCCATTTATTCAGTTAGATTTTCACCCTACAATCAGTACTGAAATTGATATATGAAAGTTTATAGGACAATGACGCAGTACACTGGAAAAAATATATACTTGTTATAACCTTTACACCAAAAAAGTCAAGTATATTTTTTCTTCACATGTGTAGTTAAATTTACCAAGAAAACAATTCGAAATACATAAAGATTTCACTTATATTGTGTTGTTGTCTTTGGATATTATTATGGCTCATAATGTGTTGCTCTTGCAGGTACATTTACACTACCAAGAACATTTCGTCATGAGTTTTTTTCCAACAGCACATTGCTTATTAGCAAAGTGCAAAGAAACGTAGATGGTCATGAATATACAGTCGAACCTCGATAACTCAAAGTCCCAGTAGACCCCAAAAATATTTGACTTATCTGAAGTTTGACTTATCCAAAGTTACCTCCCATTCCTCTTTACTGGCACTTAAGATTGGTCGACTTGGTTTAAATGGTTTGATATGTGCCATAATACTATAGTTGTACGTATTTTAATTTTTTAATAGCCTATGTAAACAACAAGAGAAGAATGGGGTCAAAAGGTTTATTAAAACTTACAAAATTACATACACTGTATTAGTATACATACCATGTAAATCTCATTTGAAAAAATCAGTTATTTCTTGTTGTTTTAATTTTTTAAGTTTGTTGACATTCACAAAGTCACCTAATTTTTAAACACAGTTAAATAAGGTGTTGTCTGTACCCTCGGTGGTCTCCAGGTATTGTTGTAAGATGTGAACAGCGTCCTGTGCAACTTTTATACACGCCAGAAATAACTTAATTTCCCCCTCACAAAACAGGTGCTCTTCCCCTCTACATTCTCCTAAGTAAACCCTCCCCCAAGACAGCGGAATTCAGGGGGAAAAGGGGGAAATCTATAACAAAATCTTTGACTTAGAAGATGTTCACTTCGAGTTATCGAGACAGTTTCTTAAAGAAAAGTACAGATATGATTCAGGACTTGATTAAAAGTTTGAGTTAGCGGATTATTTGACTTATAAGAAGTTAAGTTATCAAGGTTCGACTGTATTTGTAAAGCAAGCAATAACAAAGGAGAGAATGTACAAGCAAAGATGGAAATCGATGTATTGGGTGAGTAGATCATTTAAATTATTTAATTTTGTACAATAATCGTACGGAAGTTTTGGAAGGTGGAGAGATGATTATGCCAGTGCTAGCTAATTGTAATTTACCAACTAATTCACATGTGCTAATCATTGTACTTTAGTTTGTCATAGCATTTAGGCAGATTTTAATATTAACATTTAGCGTTTAATATTAACATTTAGCATTTAAAATAAACATTAACACATTGTGTGTGAAAAAAACCACTCAAGCTTAACACATAAATTGTATGCATTTAGCACTTTACAACATAAATTCTACAATAATAATGTTTGTTTTTTTAAATTTAATTTTATAAAAAATGCTCTCTTAAATTATGAAAGTTAAACTGTTACTTACAATTTTTGATGCATATTTTTATGTAAATGAGCTACTGTATGTAAAATAAAGTGCTATTGGTTTAATTAGATTTCAAGGTTAAACGGTGCATTTTATGTGTTCTCATATTTTAGTACCTCCCAAAATACTCCCTTTTGCCTTTCAAGATGAGTTGTTGCGTGAAGGGATGCGTGCAAGGCTGCAGTGCGTAGTCAGCGAGGGGGATTCACCAGTCACTGTAGAATGGTCAAACAGTGGGAGATGACATGGGGATAATTATTAAAGCAATGGATGAGTTCTCCAGCATCCTGGCAATGAAATTGATCACGCCACGACACAATGGCTTGTACACGTGCATAGCACGCAATGCGACAGGAGCAGCCTCACACTCAGCCTGACTCTCAGTTAATGGTAATTGATTGTTTTTACTTTTTAGCCCTTCCAGAGATCATTCCTTTCACATTTCAAGACGATCAAAACTTCAAAGGCATGAGAGCACACATAGCTTGTGCCATCAGTCAGGGGGACCTTCGCATTCAATTCTAGCGGCTCAAAGATGCCAAGTCTATCCTTTCTCTTCTGGATATTAAAGTGACCGATTATGATCGGCGCTAGAGTGCACTTAGCATTGACAGTGTCTCTGCTGTGCACTCTGGCAACTACACGTGTGTCGCCAATAACCCTGCTGGAGAAGCCAGCTTCACGGCTAAGCTTCTTGTCCAGGGTTATCACACGTTTCAAGTTTTCTTCCCACTGTTTTATTTGCAGTTGGTGTCAAAATTCAGCCGTTTTCCTTCCAAGACAAAATATTTTCTGTTGGATCAAATATTGCAATCGTGTGCATGTTGACAGAGGGGGATCCTTCCATTGAATTTGGCTGGAAAAAGGATGAGGAACCTATTAGTTTCTTGTCGGGGATAAAGGTTGTGTCCATGAAGGATTTCTCTAGTATGTTAACTATTATCAACGCCACTCGATCCCTCTAACAGAGACAACTACAGCTGCTCGGCAAGCAATGCGGCTGCTTCTGATGTGTTCACAGCAGAATTGAAAATCAATAGTACATTTCTAATCAAAGTGCCTTAATTGATGCATTTCTTTGTAAACAATTATTCTTTCAGTTGCTCCCTAGATAGTTCTATTTTCGTTTGGTGGATAATATTATTTTGCTGGAGTGTTGGCTCGGGTGTCGTGGGTTGTTTATCAAGGCGATCTTTCGCTAACAATAGAATGGTTGAAGGATGGCAAACAGGTTTTACCAGAATCTATAAGCGTGATACGCACGATAAATGATTTCACCTCGGTGCTAACCATTGACAACATTTAGAGCGAAAACTCTATCAATTACACGTGTGTAGCCAGGAATACAGCTGCAGCATCTACCCATACTGCTAAGCTGATTGTCATGGGTAATTATCTCCATGATATTTTATACATCTACATGTGTAGGTCCTTCTCGTATTTCAAGTTCCACACAAGATCGTGCCGTTCTTCTTCCAAACTGACCAACTCACTGAAAACATGTTTGTGCGCGTTTCCTGCGTTATAAGTCGTGGCGATTTGCCACTTAAAATAACTTAACTGAAGAATTGTGGCGCCATTCATGCCGATCTTGGAATTGCAATTCGGAATTTTGACGATCATTCGAGTGGCTTATCAATCGACAATTTGAATTCTCGTCATTCTGAAAATTATACATGTCTGGCCAGAAACGCGGCTGCTACTGCTACGTTCACGGCACCACTGTTAGTTAATGGTAATTTGACGTTCCCATTGATGTAGCTGTCAATTTAGGCATGATGCAAAATACCTGAAAATTCTGAATGCGAAGGTTAGGGTCCTTCTTCTGACATAAATGCACACTAAGTATAAAAATCAAACATTAAATAATCAAAAATATAAAAAAATCAAAATCAAAGATCAGTTGTTGATTAGTTATTTGGACTGATATTTTAAATTCCATTACCTCTTTCATAAAGCTATACGTTTTATGATTATTAGTCGTGGGAAATTAGTAAAATAATTTTTTGATATTTATTCAAAGAATTACTGTGTGTGTGTGCATTTGTTCAGTCGTTTTCATGTAACTGCAGAATCATTAATGAGTAGAAAATATAACCATGAAGTCCTATGAAACCCATTATAAAGTGCAATAATGGGCAATATGTGGGTATACTGTTTTTATGCAAATACAATGTTTATTTGGCTAAGTATTTAGTGATTACTAATATGTGTGGTAATTTCAGTAAAAGTACATGTACTGTCGACAGTTTAGATAAAATGTTATTAAAATTATATTTCATATATGTTAAGCAATAACTGTCAAGTAAATGTAATGGGAAATATAAAAAACATGTCGATTCCCTTTGTAAATTTTGCCAATTAAAGGTTTAGCTTATTTAATTATATACCCCTCTTTGTGACGTACTAAAATGTTTCAAATTTAATTGAAGGTGGTTTAAGATATTTAATGACAATCTGTTAGATGAGGTGATAAATACCTAATAAATTAGTTGTATGGATTTAAATGGTTTTACACGCCATATCACATGGCATTTATTTTCTGACAGTAGGGTGCTGAGTTAAACTAATTTTAGTTGAAGGTATGACGAGAAAAGCTTTTGATTGGAGTGCAATTTTAGCAAATGGAGAGCAACATGTTTAACTGTATAAATGTAACTTTTTGTTTAATTTTATGTGGTTATTGTATCAGTTGAATTCAAATGTTCCTTAACTTATTTCAGTCCCTCCGAGGTGGGTCCATTTTCCCGACCAAGTAGTATCAGTGGTGTTGAACCAAAACATTTTACTTCATTGTGAAGCTGAAGGCTTTCCAACACCAAAGATTTTGTGGATGAGAGGAAAAAGTACGTTGATTGTTCCAAACAGAAATAATGCATTAAAATAATGTTGCCCTAAGCTTGTTTCCATTAGTTAGCATTATAATATCAGATCAATTGCCGATTTACTTTACAGTGGATATTAAAAATGGCGATTCTCTACGTGTTTATCAAAACGGAAGTGTGTCAATTACCAATGTGATGGAAGAACATGAAGGATATTATGCCTGCAAAGCAAACAATGGTATTGGAGAGGGACTCGATCAGATTGTGCACCTGAAAGTGTATGGCATGTACTTTTATTACATAATTTTCCAATTTTGTTTTTACCCAAAATATTTCTCAATGTCTAATAATTTGTAAATTTTTTTCACAGCAGATCCCCCAGTCATAATAAATAAACATAATACTGTCACAGTGAAACTTGGAGGAAGTGCTTTGTTAAGCTGTGTGACTAAAGGGGATGTGCAAATGAACATGACCTGGTTAATAAATGGGAAATTGATTGCTTTGCAGTTTCATAACCGGTGAGCCGTACTTTGGAAGCAGCTTCTGCTACTTAAGGGGAATTTGAAGCTGGTGAATGATGTGCATGTGTTTTTATTTCTTTTTTTTGTTATATTATATTTTAAAGATATGAAACTCTGGAGAGTGGCATCATCTGGGCTGACATCAGAACTCACTATCAGAAAAGTCGAAAAACAGGATGGATCCCTGGTCACATGCTGGGCACAAAATGCATTTGGGGAAGATCGAGCTGACATCACCTTATTGGTTTTAAGTAAGCTAAATCTGCTTTGTTTTGTTTTGCTGCCGAATGCCCTCAAAAAATATTTCTTTTCCATGAAGGTCAACCTGATTCGCCTGTTGGATTGTCTGCAGCTGATGTCGGTTACCATACAGTGCGTCTATCGGGGAATTCTCATTTCGATGGAAATGATGAAATTAAAAAGTACATTTTGGAATATAAGCAAAAAGGAGGCAAGTGTTTTTTTTAAAACTTTTTTGTATATAATGTTAGGCAATTTTACTAATGTATTGTAAATTTATTGCTTGAACTTTCATCAGGTGTTTTGATACCATTTCTGGCCTAAAACCTTCGGTCACCTACATGTTCCGAATGTTTGCTGAGAATAACCTTGGGCTGAGCAGCGGAACTGAACCCGTCGTGCTGACCATCACAGGGGAGGGTATGCTAGCCACACGTTTTGCTCTGGATGTTATTTCTGATTGCATGACTGCCACCTAAGAGCATGGTAATACTCGCATGATGCTTGACTATTGACATTACTCCTCACCAATTTTTTCGTACGGACCATCTATACTTTCTTATTCATTGCACATCTTAGACGTAAAATTTGTTGTGTTCTACGTGTATTACAGCTCCATCCGGTGCACCCCAAAATGTCAATGTGCAAGCTTTGGATTCATAAACTGTGAAAGTATCATAGCAGGTTAGATTTTTTGACTGATAAATAAAAAAATTTAAAAATAAAATAATAGAGATGAAAAAGTGAATTTTCTCAGTTTAAAAAGCTCAAAGAAATATGTTCATGTACATTACACGAGATGTTTATTGAAACTATCAATTTATCTTTTTTTTAATAATTTTATTCTGAAATGTTAAATCCTGTCAGCAGAAGTACTAGTTAAAAATGGACTAGATAAATTGACAGTGTTAGTGTTCTATGTTTGTGGCTTGTGGCAGTTTTGGGCTATATTTTTTACAGAATTATTAAAAACAACAAAATTAAAAATCGCTATTTACAATTTTAAAAAAAAATATGCTTCTGGTAATAATTGATTCGAAATGTATATGTTATGCAACTTTTGTTAGCAATTTTAATTATTGAGTAGCCCTTATAATAATGCATTTTTTGTAAACTTTCTTCAGATGTTCAGAGAAAAAATTAAAACCAGGGATTGTTGTTTGCAAAGTTTTTGAAAAAAAAATCATCGCTAATTCTGGATTTTAAGCTTGCAGTAAAATGAAAAAGCTTGCTTGTTCGCTAAATGTATTTTTTTTAGTGTATATTATTACCAAGGAATGCAGGGAACGTTTAAAAAAACTTGTCACTCAATGATAAAAATTAAAAGCATATCATACCATTATTTAAAATGTAATTTAACAGAAGTTAAATAAAGTTGGGAACTGTTGCCGACATTTTCTAAAATATTAAATCAGAATTAATGGAATAATAGTGCACTTCTGTTAAATTACATTTTCAATAATTGTATGATACTTGTGAAATGCATGATTTTACAGTCCTGTTAGTCTTTCATTCCAAAAGGAGTGGTCTAGTGTACTTTTTTTGTGTGAATATCTCTATATGCTTAATGTTTAATCATTGATGGGATCTCTTCAGTTAGCATAGGGGTTTTTGTGATACTTACGTTATATTTATTGGTATTAATTGTACTTATTTGCAAATGATCTGCAGCCTCCTCCACGTGATTCTTGGAATGGTGACATCCGAGGGTACTATGTGGGCTATCGCCGTGCTTCTTCCTCCGACTCGTATAATTTCCAACTACTTGAAGTGCCGGTTGGCTACGATAAGGGATTGTCATTTACCATTCCCGCACTTCAGGAATTCACGAAGTATACCATTGCCATCCAAGCATTTAACGACATAGGGAAGGGACCTCTTTCCAATGAAATCCTGGTCATGACCAGTGAGGACGGTAATGTTGATTCTCCTTCCTTGGTATGTCTTGCAAGTTTTTTTTCTTGACGTTTTTGTCGTTGTAAAAGTGTTCTTAATTTCCTGTAGTTCCTAGCAAGCCACCGAGCGATGTACGATGTTCGGCTCAGTCCTCCAATAAGATTGCAGTGTCTTGGCAACCACCGGCATCTGATTCTGTCAACGGCATTCTGCGCGGTCACAGGGTTCTTTATTGGGCGGTTGATACCTGGGATGGTAGGTAAGCATTTTCCTTACTCAGTCGGATCATTCTTGTAAAAGGTCAGCATGCTTAAATGTTTGAATGCCATATCCGTCCAGAAATTCTCATGTCTTTTTCTAAAAGACATATTCGACTGGCCAAATTTTTTTATATTTTAATTGGTCAAATTGTTTCTATTTTGTCACAAAAGTATTCCAGATTCATCACTATTCATCTACCAGTTGTACCTTACCTAATGCTAAATTTATGCAACCAATCATTCAACAAATATACGATTGATTGGATCACCCAGCGAACAATTATCCCCAAACATGACGTCAGTTCAATGTAATCTGCATTTAAGTTTTTTCTTAAAAAAATTACGTCAATTGATGGAGTGACGCCGATTTAAATTTTATTTTGAGATGTAGCAATTTCTTTCGAAACTGAGATTTTCTTAACAGGCAGTTTGTAGGCTTAATAGTGACCAGGAAAAAACTGAAATTGTCAGAAAAGTAGGAACAACCAGTAAAAGTCAAGGACATTTTCATCAGAGAAAATGCCAACCTTAAATTGCCATAATGTCAAATGATAAATTGGTTTTGTTTCTGTTTTATTCAAAAAACATTTTTTTGATAAAGTCAGGAAAGTTGAGAACTTAATTTCAGCGGGAGCCCACAGAAGCGTGCCTTATTTAATTCAAATGTTGTTTCGGTACAGTCCGCGTCTGTAAAAACAATATCAAGGCACTTAGATTTTTAATGGTAAAAAAATTGAAACGCCAAACATGTGGCAGGTAAAAGCAATTAAAACGGTTATTTTTTTGCAGGAAAGCGAGTGGGTCTTGTCAACTCAACTTTTTCTACAGCCCTGCTGGAAGCTCTGGAACCATTCACCAACCACAGCATCCAAGTTGTGGCCTACACTTTGGCTGGAGATGGCGTACCCAGCAAGCCTATTTTCTGCAGAACCTGGGAGGATGGTAAGGTTATAATTCCATGGGTTTCTACGTTTGTTGCAAATTCGCTAAAACCCAGGTCTCGCTACCAGTTCCCGGAAGTCCCGACGAGATCAAGTCCGTATCTGCTTCTACGGAATCTGTTGCCGTTTATTGGCTACCGCCCCGAAGCTCGAACGGGCACATCACTCATTACACCATCTATGTCGAAGATCCAACCAACGGAAAACAGGTTGGCAATGTTCCCTTTTACTGTTTTCAGGTCTGAAGATGGAAGACCAGGACTTGTTAGGGAAGTAGGAACAACCTGGAAAAATTAGCGAATTTCAAATTTTCATGCAAACGTCAGGGGAATTTGCCTCGGATAAAATGTCAGGTTAAATTGCCATAATCGGAAATGATTAATTGTTTGATATTTTTTGGAAGACAGTATCTAGACACACTCATGCAAAATAGGGAATTTCCTTATTTTCCTGAGCACACTTTCAACTTTTGAAATATTATTCCGAGGCTTTTGTAAAATTCCCTGACTATCGAATGTTTTTAGAATGAAATGGAAATAATGTTGTGTCCATGGAAAATATTTTTGTAGAAACCTAGAAAAGTCAGTGAAGTTATGAATTTAATTTTAGTGAGAATCTTGGCATTTGTTTTTACCGAAACATTAAACGAATACGCATTCTCAATTTTTTTATTGCTTATAGGCAAGCTACAAAGTCTTAGGCCATTTATCCCATTTTGAGGTGAAGGGCTTGAAACGATCTCTTCGCTACAAAGTATGGGCAACTGCATCCTCCGTGCTGGGAGAAGGAAAACCATCACAAACTGTCTTTGGTGGACCAGCTGCGTCTTTCGGTAAGCAATTTGATCCACGGTCTTTGAATGCAAGCTGCAAAAGTTGTTTTGTGACTATCATATTTTTGCAGTGCCCGCAAAATGCATTACATTTGGCCGAAGTTTAAAGGTTGTTCAAGGGGCGAAATTGGTTCTGCCTTGCCCAACTGTCGGCGTCCCATCTCCAGAGGTGACATGGTTACACGGGTGAGGTCGCCTTCCGCAGAGTTTTTAATAAAGAATCAGACCTATCGTTATTCTCCTTTATCATTGTTTATCACTTTTAATAGTGCGAGACAAAATGTTTACTTTTATTAGGAAAGACAAAAATGCCTCCAAATGGTGGATGCTGGTAGACCGGCATATTAGCATGTTTTTTTAGATGAGAAAGCAATTAGTAAAGTAATTCGTAACGTTTGTTGTTATTAATTCTAGGAAACAAGAAGTTTCATTTACTGGCAACCGCCTGCAATTGCTGTCGGACAACTCATTGCAAGTGACGAAAATTCAGAGCGCAGATGCAGGAAACTATTCCTGTCAAGTTAAAAATGATTTGGGCGATGATGTCGTGCACCATTTGGTCATTGTTAAAGGTAGACGCAATTTGAGAAATCTAGGTATTGCTATGAAAGAAAAACCATGTCATGGAAAATGACAAAATGGTTAAATGATTTTCAGTGCCACCTACACCGCCATCTGTATCCGTCATTATGGCTACTTTCAACTCTGTTGGTCTACGCTGGAAAGTGCGAGCCAATGGTGACAGCCCAATTTTAGGTATGGTTTGTTCAGCTTGTAACTGCAAGTTTTTTTGCAAATAAAAAATTAGTGGGTCAGTTATGGAAACTTGAATTGTTTACCAGGCCTTTTGCTTTTTCTGATGCCTTTTAAAAACGGGGCATTCTGAAATAGAACCATTAAGGTTGTTTTAATTAAATTTAAAAAGGAGTAAAGTTGCGTTTAACATTAATCTGATTGTTCAAACGCTTTAAATCCATCAATAACAGAAGACAACTGTTTATCTTATTACTAGTGTAAAATAATTATTCTCAATAATATATACATTTTATATTATTATATTTGTTATTATTATTATTGTTATATTAAGTACATTTGTATACATGTGATATGTATTTTTATTATTTGCAACAATATCATTGTCCTAAATCTGGAGATTTTTCGAAATCCATTTTTTTGAGTCCGCTGTAGAGCGTCATATACTTCACATATAACGTTCAATTCATTTAATTAACAACTGAATCTTGATCTTAAATTTGGTGATGTTTTGTAAATTCCTTAATTTGTTTTTTCCAAATAAAAAATAATTAATAAGTTAAATATTAGTTTACTTAAATATAAGTTTAAGTTAAATATGAAAGTAATTTTAAATTTTACAATTTCAAAGAAAAAAAATTAAATTAATAACAATTAAAGTTAAATTAACATTAATTATCCTTTTTAATTAATTAATTATTAGGTTACATTTTGAGATTCAAGCCAGAGTTTGGAGCGTGGGAAAGCATAGAGTTGCAGCCTTACCAGGAGTCTCACACCCTCAGGAACCTTCGGTGCGGCACCAACTACGAGATGACCATTTCGGCCATCAACGAAGTGGGGATGGGCGAGGCTTCAGATATCCTGACAGTGGCAACAGATGGTGGTGGTATGTATTTGTTTATAAACATGAAGCGGTTTCTTCAGCATGGATCTTATTTTAGATGATCTATTCCAGCTCCTGTTGCACCTCCAATGACCAAGCTAATTGAAGAGAGCATGACTCACATGACTCTGCACCTGGACTCTTGGGTCACCAATGGCTGCCCGATCTTGTACTTCACTGTGGAATACCAGGCCCGGAAGTCGGACGGATGGACGCTGGTCACCAAGGGGGTCAAGCCCAATCAGCGGATGCAAATTGTGCCCGAATTGATACCGGGAACGTGGTACACGCTGCGCATGACCGCCCATAGCACGGCTGGTACAACGGTGGCAGAGTACGATTTCTCAACGCTCATGGATGATCGTGGTATGTGCCCTCAGAATGGCCATTTTCCTAATTGATGTTCTACTTATTTTACAGCATTTGCATATGCAGATATGTTTTCTCTTTGAAAGCATTTGTATGGGCCGATTTGTTAATTGCAGAAAAATGATGCAAGTTGATTTTGGTGTACATTCTGTGTAACTTTGCAATGAAGCTAAAAATGGTATCGTAAATGTTAATGACTGGAGATATAATGATTTCAAGCGAGAATTAATTTGACACAAATTTTATTTCATTTTTCTAAAAATCACACCTGTAAGCGAAAGTTAATCAATTAAGATTCATGACGCCTGTCATAGACCTTTCTTTTGGTAATAATTGTTTTATATGTAAATTTTAAAAAAATTATGATATGTGAGGGTTTTCACAAAATGTCAATTTTTATAACTTGTTTTTAAAAGTCACATCCTTGAGCGGACGTTACTCATGTTTCATGACATGTGTCAGAGGCTGATAATTTCATCATTTTTGTAATAATTGAATGTTTTATGTCTTGTACAATTTTTAATGTTTAAAAATGTTAATAATCAGCCCCAAATCGATGATTGTTTATCGACAAACATAATATGTATTAAGTCTAATGAACTTAATGAAGCTCTTATGAAGTTCATGTACCTAAAGCATGATTGTGTTTTCGATTTTTCATATTATTGATTAAAAACGATCGAGAAAAACGCTTTGCCTTTTTCTTTATCAATTAATTTTTCAATAGTATAATTGTCCTTATTAATAGTTATTTTTTTGCAGGAGGCAATTTTAATGTAGAGGACATTAGGGAAATTACCACTGCTTTTAGGCTCCTCGACCTCAGCATAATCGGCCCCATTGCTGCTTGTGCTCTTGTCATCGTGATCTGCTTGGTTGTGACTTGTCTTTGGGTTCGTCGCCGGCGAAGGCAACAGGAAGCTCAATGTAAGTCAGTGTTACCTACTAAATTAAATTTTCATTTGCTTAAGGCCATCCTTTAAAAGTGCATTCCAGTGTCTATGACCAGAGGTCCAAATGGTGTTAAGGCTGAACAGCAAAAATGCCCAACATGAAAAAAGATTACTCAAACATTTTTGTTTCAAATACTTATTAGAATTGCTAAATTTACTGTCCTCAGCATAGAATTGGTCGTCTAATAAAGTCTCCGCTATGTTTTGTAATATCAAAATGTCCCGTTGATTTGTTAAAAATGTAATAAATCTAAAGAAACGTTGCGCAACCCGCAATGCAACCTTGTATTGCAGGAATCCCCTTTTTGTACGTTCGTATCAGGGAAACACAGAAATGAATTTATAGCACCTTTTATGGACGAAAATTATATTTGATAGGCAATGCACGCAGTCCTGCACACCCGTCCCTTCCACGCCATAGCGAAACGAACCGTTCCACGTTGACCAGCCTTAGACGTTCAACCGGTGGACACGGCGATGGCGGAGGTAAACACTCGCCTACCGAAATCTCTGTGATTGCCGCAAAAGAGGACATTGATAAATTTGTTGCTTGCTTTTAGATTCAGACGAGGAGATTTCTCCTTATGCCATGGTTCGCCTTTCTGACTTGCAGCAAGGAACGTCGAAATCGGCTGGAAATCCAAATCCGGCGGTAGGTTGGATAGGCTTTTTATCTGACTATTAGAGGTTATTTGAAGTAGTCCAAACCATAACTTATCAAGAGCCAAAAAAAATCAACTTTTCAGTTGGGAGGGGTGTCGGACACATACGACCTTGTGTTCTGGCACCCTTAATTTAGGATAATTCAACGATTAAATCCGGAGGCACATCTGGTGGTGGATATAGAATTTTTATGTATGGAGTAGTATAATATATAGAGTACTTCTTGTAAAACCACAAGAGTTTGTTGGTACTTAGCATTAATATATTACGTCCCATTAACAATTTTATTTCCCTCATTCTTGGTATGCAGTCACTGCCGAGGCAACAGGTTGCTGGATGGCACCAGTCTCATCAGCGTTAGTATTTACAACATGTCATTTTTGTTTAATTATGCTTAATCGTAAATAAGTTTGACCGAGCGCGTTCTCTTTAGCAATGATGGCAGCAGGCCCCTTTCATCATGTCCCAACAGCTCCACCCATGTCGGAAACGTATGGAATAGGTGGAGTATATCCAACAGGTGATCAGAATTAAAGCATTCCTAAGTGTTCACCGGTCTAAATCTGAACTAAGTGTGGTGATCAGTACTGTTGAAACGTATATATTTTGATTATTATGCTTACATTCAACATGCTTTAATAATGTATTGCAAATAATAATAATAATAATAATACAGTGGGATCAGGAACACTGAATTTAAGTTCATGCTAAATTTAAGAGCTTTTGATTTTTTATGTTAGCATTAGGCTATAACAAGATTTAATTTTCTCGTTTTTCAAGGCATGATCAAAGGCAACTCTCAGTTTCAAGCTTATGCCCAGCCGCAGAAAGGTGACAAGAAGACAAAGTGAGTTTTCCTTCATAATTTCTATGTGAACTTTAAATGTATTCAAATGGCTGATCATGGGAATTAGAAAAGTTCAAACCTGCTCTAATGTCAATGCAGGTTTTTGTGTTCCGAGTCTTAAGTATTTTGAAAGTGTTAATCGCCTGAATAAACCATGTCTTCTCATGCATTAAGCTTCTTAGAAATCTTGAATTAAAAACTGCTAAATGTGAAATAATAGCTCATGCTTGATACATTTGCAGTAATGAAGCGTGATAATTTAATCACGGTTTTAGTAATATGAGAAGTAAACTCATATTGACATAGCCATCTTATTTAAAAATTGTGGATGTTGTTTGCTGTTTTTGGCAAATGTTTGACAGTTATTCCATATTTTCTAAATGTGGTTTTAGATCGGCTGAGACTACTTTCGTGTTCCCTCCAGCTCCTGATGGAGACTATGACCCTCCGCCGGAGTTCAAGTGGTAAGTTCACACAACCACGGTTTAGTTCAATGCTTGAGTTTTGCATTCTTTAAGTTTTAATTTCAAATGTGGAAGATGATCATGTAAAAAGAACCCATTTTTTGATTTTTCAAATGATATGATTTCTTTGTAAAAACTTACTATCAAATCTCTGTTATCTTAAAGTGACAAACCCACCCATACATAGATGTCTTAACAGTTGAAAAACATGACAAATCTGTTGAACAAGTTTGCTTAACTGGTTTTTAAGCAATCCAATCTGCTTGTATAGCCGCCTAATCAATTTTTTATCGCTATATATGCATGTATATCAATACGTGTCAATATTAACATTATCAATATATGTATACTGATACATGTATAAAAATATGCACTGTGTTGATATTAATATTGATATTGATATACATGTATATTGATACCTGTAGAACCTTATGTTACATATTGCAGATTTGACTCTCAATTTTTTTTCAGGCCATTTTCAAAGCAGGGAAACTAATATATGCTCATCTAGGCACGAAATGACTCGGAAAAGTTATCCTTTTTCTTCTATACGCACGTGTGCATTTTAAGTAGATTTGCCTGCTACTATTATACAAATTTTCTCACATTTGAATTTTTTAAAATCTGTAGACGTCTTTATAATGGCCTTATTTACGTAAATGTATCTACCGACTTGAATATTTCCATGTAAAATAGTCTCTCGATTATCGAGATTAGGATTATCCTATATATTTTGAAATGAAAAGCAAAATTTGGCATTGATTTTCACTGAAATTTGCATGATTAATATACGTAAAATGTAAATGGAATGCTATTATCAGGGTTCATGAGTTTTTTTCAAAAAACATTTATTCATGCAGAATTTATGTCCAAGTTTAAGGATGCTACACATATACATGTATGTTCAGATTCCGCTGTATCTGGAATCATTTTTCATGTTGACTTTATCTTCTACTTTGTTGCTTCTAGTCTAATAAAAATGTATGCAACCACACAAACTGAACATGATCTGACATTTATTGCAGCGTATTGATGATTCATGAAATGTACTGTAGTAGTGCAGTTGACATGCAGTAGTTAGCATAAGCATTAGTTATGTCAACATACCTTAACATTTAACTGCTTTTATAGCAAACGTTGATATACAACAAACGTTTTAAATGCTGATTAGATTATTTAGCTTTTTATAGATATTAAAGCGACAGTTTAAGCGACAAACGGATTTAAGACTGGAATTTAGTGACAATGCTATATAGGTAAGTGCATGGATTTTAACTTTTGAGTAGTTGCAATATCCCTTGAAATGTTTGAGTGTTAATCAAATTTTCATAAGAAATTAGTTCAGAAATATTTCTTATTAAAACGTGCTATGGGCGAAATTTTTATAAAATTTAAATTATAACTAATTATTTAATAAAATTTGCAGAAAAGTTAAATTAATAACAAAGTTTATCAATATTTCACTACAATTATCAACAGAGATTAATAAATTATTCCTGTCAATTTTCTTTGGCATGCATTTTTAAGGCTAGCTGGGCAATTTTATAAAACTTTTGCTTAAAAATACGGCGTTGTTAATAAACTAATTAACGCGATGTAAGCGATTAAAAAAAATATATGAATTTTCTACCGCTCTTTTTTTACAACGATTGTTTAGAAATATTACTATAATTTGTAAGAAACTCCGTATTCGAAAGCTATTTTAAAGACTAGATCACGATTAAACATTTTTAGTCAAATTATTTTATTATATTTTCAGTCACTATATTTTCCCCTCAGCTTTTCGGGAATCCAGCCACACCCTACGATTATTTATGGAATCGAATAACAATGGCAACTAATCGATTAATCGATTTGTACATACAGCTGTTTGCAGTGGAATCGTGGCATCTAGGCGAAGGCTCTTTGGTACATTAGGATTTTTGAAATTCTGGACAACCTCAGTTGAGACTACTGCTGGAATGGGTAAGATTTGACATGTATTTGGTAAATCTAAACGATACAAATTTGCAGATTGGTGATCGAGTTTCAGAGGAAAAAGGCATTCCTAAACGTCTGGAGCATTACATTTGAAAAGTTGGATGGAAATGTAGTTTCATTCATGTTGCACATTTTCAAAAATGTTGCTTAGGGCGTTCCCTTCATAAATATCAGCTTTCAAAACTGACATGTATGCAGTATCATGTAGAGGTCCCACAGCTTATAAATTGCCTTTGGAAGTCCACTCCAAGGTGCCCCGAGAGGAGCGAACAAAACTAAATTCACAGCTTGAGAAATAAAGGTTAAAATTTATCACAATCTATTAATAACCAGATTATTTCAAGTGTTTTGTTCTGAAAATGTAAGTTTGCTTGCCTAGATTTAATTTCATCTTCTCGTTTAGGCTCTTCCAGTTCCTTCATCCAGGATTTTCAAGGGAACTAGGTTCGTTTGGAATCCCCAAGGAATGTCCTGCCAGGATTCCCAAGGTATCTTTGGACTCAATTTCCAGATGCCACAAGCAACAAACACAGGTGATTATTCTCAACCACATTCTCTGACCCAGGAGTGGGCAAACCTATTTTTCAAGGTAACCACAAGTGTGGCAAATAAGAAGTTATACTCACCACACCATGTACAATTTTTAAATTTGTTTGCTCATTTGAACATGTTTAATTTTAATGCAATTTAAAACCTATATCCTTTAAATAAAGTATAGCGAGATCCCTAGTTAAGTTAATAAACAATTATAACACAATTTTTGTTTTCTTTAAAACTTTTGTATTTCCTACAAAAAATTATATTAACATGTGAGGTTAGCTTGAGGGTCACTCTTAATGAAAACAATTAAACCAGTAAACATAAAGTTGACATTAAAAATTTAACAACTTCATGCAATATTGCCCTCCAAATGGACATCATTAATTTTTGCAAGTGTTATCGCCAACCACACTGTGTAGCAATAGGAAATACAAAATGAAATGAAGCTCATGCTTATGTTAATTTCCAGAAATTATTTCACTCCTACTCTGCAACTAGTTTCTTCTGGCAGTTTTTAATTCGGTATTATGGCTCAGAGTTGGAGGCATCCTACTTTACACGCAGGTGGTGCAGAATCGGCAGCTGTCAAAGGTGGCAAACCAGTGGACATATCACAAACAGAACAGAGGCCCGAATTGATCGCTAAAAGTGAAGAATTCCTTTATGAAGACAAGGATCATGCTACTGGAATCTTACGCGGCCATGACAGATTGCGCACCGCAGATCTATTATGTGACGTAACTCTTTGCGTGGATGGAGAAGAATTTTCGTGTCACAGGACAGTTCTCGTTTGCTCCAGCTCCTATTTTGAGGTACTGAAATTGCCTTTCTAAATTTATTGAATTTTGTTATAGATGCACGGGTCATTTTAAAATTATAAAAAAATAACTCAATCTCTAGTAAGCGAATAATTCTACTCCGGGGAAAATAAATTGAGCATTTTTATTCACTATTTATTGTAAAAACGTGCCGGATTACTTATTAGTATCATGAACTGTTAAATTTATTTTCCCCTGTTTGCCGGTGATGCATTAAAGTGCCTATATAATAGTGTCTTGCCTTTATTAATGCATTTTAAATAGTCAGAAATGTTAAAGAAAGTCAAGTATGAGTAAACTGGTCATGAAAACTCATGGAAAATACAGTTTTTTTGCTGAAACTAGGGTTTACGCTGTCTTGGAAAGTGAGGGGAAGTCATAGATGAGTGAAATAAATGGTCCGGGTAATTTCCGGGTGACGATACATTCTTAAAAATTTTAAATATTTCGGCTACTACTAGCTTTGCAAGTGGAAGGTTGGATTTCATTCTTTTTTATTTTCTTACTGAGGAGGAGAATGTTCATATTAAGTATCACAATCTAAATTTTTCTCCACATCTTGTACTTTGTAAACATCTTCACATTTTTTTAAAATGTCTAACGATTACAAATGCATTTAATAGGCAATGTTTACGGGTCTTCTGTCCGAGACCAAGCAGAAAACCGTCACTTTAAAGGACGTTGATCCTACAGCGCTGAAGGAATTGCTCAACTTCATGTACACGTCCAAACTTGTGATAACAGTGAGCAATATTCATTCGCTGTTGACAGCAGCCAACCTATTTCAAGTTCTTTCTGCCAAAACGGCATGCTGTCAATTCATGGAGAAGGAGCTCAGTACAGTCAACTGTTTTTCAATTCTTCGCATGGCTGACATCTATGCTTGCCCTGATCTCTATACAAAAGCTCTGGATTTTATAATTGTGTAAGTTTGATAAACAGTATTTCACTATTGCTTAATGATTTTGTATGTGCCAAAAATTAGCACGGCTATTTTACAGTGTAGCTAGTTAACAATGTGTGATCTATCTAACGTCTGTCAAGATTGACCGATTTTACAGATTTGATAGATTGCGAAATTTTAATATCTTTTCTAGATTTTAAGGCTATTTCTTATCTAGCTTTTGGATAAAATGCAGAATTATAATTGCGTTAATTTCTTTTTCTTCAACAGAAATTTCTCGAAGCTTAACACAGATCCAGACTTTCTGAAATTGTCTTCAAAAGATTTAATTGAAATTATATCAAGTGATTTGTTAGATGTGGAATATGAAGAGGCTGTATTCAATTCCATTATCTTTTGGAATAGCGCTAACACTGATGCGCGTAGCGAGGAGTTTAATGAAGTAGGTCACTTGACATTTGCAATCAAACATTTATTCTAACGATTAGTATTCGTCATATGTGCAGGCAGTTAAACCAAATTATCATTTGATGTATTAAACAATACTTTTATTTTACTTAGATTCTCGCACATGTCCGTTTGCCACTTCTGTCGCCGTGTTTTTTATGTCTACATGTGGAAGAATGCTCAGCAGTCAAACGTTGTAATAAGTGTCGTAAACTCGTGAAAAAAGCCAAACGTTTTCACTTCTTTCCAGATCTGAGAGGAGAAATGCCTCCAGAGTGGACACATTTCCGAAGATCTCACGGTAAGCCAAATGTCGTGTGCATTTGCAAAATAAACTCCACTTTATTATATAAAAGGGGCAAAAACTATATTTGTTTTTCAAGAAAAAAATCACCTACAGTATCTCATTTGTTTTTGTGATATTTATAAAAAAAAGGTATAGAAAAGACACAGTTAATTGTTTTCATAAAATTCACCTATGGCGTTTCGTTAATTTAAAATATCTTTAAAGAAATTTTGTATAGAAAACGAACAAATTTGCCAGTAGCGTTTCATTTATTTGTAGTATTTCTGAAAGAAAATTAGACAAAAATCCATTATTTCTGTTGACATTTAATACATTCAAGAACTGCTTTTACATAAAATGTGACGGATATTTCCTCTCTAACTTTTTGATACAATAATTAATAACATTGCTACTGTTCTGATAGTGACAATGTATGTTTGAAAATGTATGGATTGCTATTATTCTTGAAGATTTTTCACTTTAATTTCATTTGGTTCGTACATGCTTATTAAAAATTAATGGAATTCTTTTGCTTGCTAGTACAAGTGTATATTTACACTATTAGATAGTTATTCGATAACAGTGATGCTTTCCTTTAAATTAGACGTCTGGATAGGATTATTTTTCTTCAGAGTTTCAGCTCTTTGTGATGATTGTATTGACGTTTTTCAGTATTCCAAGAAGTAATCGTTTCCATAAAGTCCAATGAAATCAAGCAGTTTGCAGATTTTGACCATTCGTCAGGACCATTGAATGAGAATGTTGAATTATTTTTGGTTCAGGAGCATCATGATGTTCCAAAGGTTGTCTATAGAAAAACCTTGAAAAGACCACCGAGGGTCTTTACATTTAGGGGAATTGCAGCTCTAGGTAAATTAACTTCATTCCTTGTTTTCTGCTTTTTGCAACATTATCTCCTGTTAAGAAATTCTCTTCTTCAGTGAGCTCACTCTATTTGATTGGAGGCCAGTCTTCGAATGGAGATGCCGTATGCGAGGTTGACAAATATGATTTGGATTATAATGTGTGGGTAGAATTGAAAAGCATGGCGGTGCCTCGATGCCAGCCAGGTTTGTTTGCATCACATCAATTTTATTGACCAATTTGGTGAACTTTACCAACTTTAAAGCGTATAATGTAAGAAAGTCTGAGTAAAAAGACTTGTTCACCAAAAATAACAAACTATACATGACCAAATCATACATGAATGGGTTTTTTTATTTTAAAAATTGTTTCCATACGAACAAGCCTCACTTTCCCCTCACGTGCACTTTTCAAAAATGTCGATTATTGGTATCGCATTTCTATTTATCCGAAAAGTAAACAAAAAAGCACTTCACCTCAAGGAGGTATTGAATTTGAATCTGTTTAAAGAAAACAGATTGATTCTTAATAATAAATTAAATAAAAAGTTGATCGAATGGATTAAGGTCCAGTTTTGAGACGTGGCTTAAATGTTAGCAAATACAGGAATTGATGTCTCTTTAGGTGCACTAAATGCTGCTAATTAGAATAGTGCCATTTATAAAACAAAGTGCACTACTTAATAAGCGTTTACCCTTAAAGTTAATTTTTACGTAGACCATTTAATCCTATAAAACGTGTGCATTGAAAGCCATGACTGTTTGTAAATATAATTTGTTAACGAATAGTTTCATCACACATCGCTCACGTGATATGAATTAACAATGATATTGGTATTTTACAATGAAGGCATTGCAGTTCTGTATGGTTCGATATACGCCATTGGTGGACGTAACGGAACAGATTGGTTGACTTTAGTCGAGTGCTATAATCCTAAAATGAACACGTGGGAAAATGGCATTTGCATGCCCATAGCTTTACAAGATGTAACAGCCGTGGCTTTCAAAGGTTGCATTTATGCTGCAGGTACTGTATTTCATACTCCAAGAATCAGACATTTTAACCAAAACTTGTGTGTGATTGATAAAATTCCTTAAAAATGTGTCACTATAGGCGGCCCTGTAATAGATTTACATTCTCAGAAGGAAAATTATGAGGTCGGAACAATGCTGTGCTATAATTCAGCTACAAAATCTTGGTCTGAATTGCCTCCAATGCCTTGTCCATGCTATGGGTCCACTGCCATCGTAAGCAACAATGAAATTTACTTGATTGGTGAGTAAGCGTCTCCATTTAACATGAATTCGTAAAAGATACAGGGCTTCCTCAGCCCTGGAAAACCTGGAATTGTTAGGGAAATTTAAAGGACTTGCTGTCTATTTGAATTATGCTTCCTGTGGACCAAACCTGGGGAAGATCCATGCTTTAGCTTTAACAATAGTTCGCAATCCAGAAAGTTAAAGATTTATGTAAATTTTGTTTTTGCTTAGATTCCAAAAGTTTCTCTTCTGCACTTATATTTTTGCTGTTGTTGTTGATGACCATGATATGGGGATAACACAAATAATTGGAGGATCTGATCACTTAACTAATACTTTTAAGCATACGATAATCCTTATTTTGCTCTAGCTTTATATCTTTCAGGTTAGTATATATTATTTCTTATTTTCACCTATGTGGGGAAATTTATACAATGTAGATATTGTGACACATTTTATGCTCCAATTTTGTTTTCACAATATTTGTAATTATGATGCAGCTGCAAATGAGCATTAAGGGTTTATTTTAATTTTTTTGCCAGACGTTCAGTCTGAACATACAGTATTTGGGTTATCATTAGGATAATAAGAAATAATTAAAGAGATTATTTCCTTATGGTAATACATGTACAATATAGCATTACAATAAGGAAAAAATCTCTTCAAAATATTCCTATATCATGCATTAGGTGGGAAGAACTTCTTTACCTTTGATGGCACCAATGTGGTTCAAAGTTATGATCCTGAAACGATGAAGTGGTCCATCCGGTCATCTTTGATTATGCCGCATTACAGACCTGGAGTGGCTGTGGTCGGTGGATTAATCTTATTGGGATATGATAGCCATTCTCCAGAGTAAGTACAACTAACGTGTTTATTTTCTTTGTGATAGTATCAGCATATTTTCAAAAGCATTGTTTCATTGACCCTAGCAAACATGGCACATTCCATTACAAAAATGAGAAAAGTGACACTTGGCAGGTGATACACCAAACTTCTAAGCAAGATTACGTCCAGTGGACATGTTGCGCTGTGCTCCAAATAAGAAAAGATACGTTGAAAAAACATTGGTACAGCTAACAGAATGCAAATGCTCAAAGGACGAGCACTTTATGAAATGTTCCTTTACACTGTATACGTATTTTATGGTACTTGTTTTGGTAAAATAATTTGCAGTATTTCCAATAATTATCGTAATTATGAGAGAATGGGGGCAAGCATTTATTTATCAAGCACCCTATTGTTATACTGCTAGCTAATTGATTAGAATTTTGATTAGACATTAGCTTTTTGTTTTGGAAACATGCTGTGAAATTTTCAATAAACAGTATTTCCAATAAGAATCATAATTACATCATTACAAACGAATTTTAATTTTAAAGGCATACTTTAACTGCTGATTTATATGAAACAACTACCTCACAAGTTTTATAAAAACGTTTTTTTTTATATTATTAATAAAAGATTTGGTTTATCAAGTATTTTTGATTTTACTTATATTAAAAAATGTAAATGCTTACATTTGAGAACTTTAAGAGGCAGAACCAAATGGAAATTCCTCGTTAGAGACTGTAGCTTTTATTTTTAGTGAGCAATTTAAATCTCCCGATTCAGTGACGACCACTAATGCACGAAAAGTAAATAAATATAAGAACAATTTTAATTCATTTTTGTAAATGGAAATCAGTCTGTTCCATAAGATCCATAAGGATGCCCACTATGCAAAGAAAACTGCTGCCACATTTTTGCTTAAAATACTTGTTATAATTGCTAAACGTTTTTTTCCTACGTAGAAATTGTCGTACACTAGGGTCTACGTTATTTTTATAATTTTAAAATGTCCCATTTTTTTTTAAAAAAAAAAAGGTAAATAAATTTGAAAACAATCCGCCGGTCACAAGGGTTTATTAAAATTTATTAATAGACCCAAAATATATGTAGCTTTGTTTGCGTATATTCGCAATATAGGGCCTACATGTGATAAAACAATTGCAATAGCATAATCTTCGTCATTAATATTCATAAAAACATTTGACGGTAAATAAACAAAATCCATTGTTCAGATTAAGTAGACTGTTATCAGTGAACGCTACCTGATTTTTTTTAGAACATAAAACTGCGCGATCTTAAAGTGTTATAAAAATTCGCTTCACGGGTTCAAAATAATATAAAATTAGTATAAAAGGTGACTTTTTCTTCCTAAAGAAAACGTCATTTATTGCATTGGATTTACCATGCTTATGGAAACGGTCGAAAAATTACATTTTTAAACATGGTATACAATATACAGAGAACAAATAGCTAATATGAAGCGTGACAAATTGAACATTTCTAACGCGTTTTATCCAGATGATTAAAAGTTGCAAATATCTTTAAGAAAAAGAATGTCTTCAGTAAATACATGTAGAAAACATTATTATACATCATTTATGATTTTATTGGAAAAATCAACTCTTCCAATGGACAGCCCTGAGCTAGCAGAAATTCTGTGATGAAGGGGCAAATACTTGCGTGAGTAATAACGTTTTTTAAATAATATTACTTCAGGCATGTGTCCATTTGAAATTCCCAGGCAAATGTTATGTGCTATAATTCAACAAATTTCTAGTCTGCATTACCTCCAGTTCCCTGGGCATGTCATGGATCCACTGCTAACGTGGGCGTTTCTCATTATCATAATTATGAAATCATAAACGCAAATTAGTCACTTAGAATTAATCAGTTTAAGTTAATCAGTTTAGATATTAAAAAACGAGCCAGTAATTTTGAAAAAAACGATGTTTGGAATGTAAAATCCAAATACGTTCATAAATACATGTATTTCTGCACAGGAGCATTTAATTTGAAGAATGTCCTTGAATTAAGTAGCGAAATCTGACCTACCAGACTATCATCTGTTTTTAATTGGTTCTTTCCATATTAAACTAGAAATTCCAGTTGATGGTCTAGACGTCCACTTTCTTTCAACCCCTTCCCCTTGTGACCTCCGTCCCGAAGACGTCCTTTTTGGAATTTTTGCTGGTGCAAAACATTTATGATTTTGACATGTAGAATGATTTAAAATTTGTGAGCAAATTTCAAAGTAGTTACGCTTAAGTTTTTGCATAGCACCTTTTCTATTTGTAAAACTTCTTAAAATTCCTTTTTTACTTATACATAAACGGTATTTTTTATTTTCTTTCTCCAACTACTAATGATGTTAAGATGATCCCTAAAAATAGGTTTGGAATTTAGTTTTTCAATTTCGTGTCAATTTTGTGTTTGTTAATAATTTTACGATAGTTTGTTTGGGAACAAGTAATTACCGCTGTGGCGAATCGTCACAGCACAGTAATCGTCCAACCATCATCACGTGGTAGCTGGTTTCACCTTTGCCCAAATAGCATACTTCCAAAAACAATTAAAAATCGCGTTTTTCTCCATCGGTGAATGGAGTTTGACCCGTAAGGGCAAGATCTAACGAGTTTTTGTCTTTCGTGTCAGAGTTACTCAGAGACTGCATTAGTTTATGTTTACTTCTCAACAAGGAGCTGGCATTCTTTAAATTTTTAAGAAACTCCAGTTTTAAGCAGTTGATTAGGTTGAGACTAGAGCTGGAATGGGTAAGTAATCGTTTGTTAAATGTGCATTGTAGTTTGTCTTGATAAAACTTTACCGATGCGGATGGAGAAAATCCAACCATGCCCACTATCGATAGGCAAAATTGTAAAGGTTTGACGTACACCTAATTACTGCTTCAATTAATTATACCGTGCTGAATTTAATTCCGTTGTGTAGAAGTGGGCATTCACATCGACTGTTAATTGACCTAATTTTGGTCAGTATCGATTTATGTAGGTACAGCCAAAGCAGTCCGTGATTTCGTACAAGATAAATGAAATACTCTTGAAATATTCTATAGTAAAATAAGGCCATTTAATTCCTTACTATAATTTCTAGTCATGTTTTTCAAAATTTTCGCCTGTGGCGTTTCTTTAAATAATGGGAAATATTTATTAAACATTGAGGCTAAAAACATGTACTTGAAACTAAAATATGGAAAATTTTCGCCTGCGGTATTCCTTATATTCGGGAAATTTCTCCAAATTTGTATGTTAATATGCAGGCTTCTACTGATGGTAAATATCTTTAAAATATTGAGGCTAAAATCCCAGATTTGAAACCGGAATTTGCACACAAAAATGAAGTTTGTGCACTCATCCCATAAAGTAGGTCCTGTGTGCGACACTGCACTGCATTGTTGGGCAAGATTTAAAAAATTGATTCAACGCCTATGAATGTTTCCATTCAGTTTTTGGTTAGGGGTGACAGTATTATATTGGTGCTTTAAACCGGCACTGCAAAGGCATTCGAATTTTGCATTACTTATGTCTTCATCCCAGGTAGTGCCATGTTTAATGTCTGGTACGTGTGTGTGTGGGGGGGGGGGGGTGTAGATATGTTTTTCGGTTCCCCCATCTTTCACGAGATTATTTTATTGGAATAAAAAGCAATTATTAATTAATGGAACACCGTAGGCGAAAATTTGTTTAAAATTCATCAAACGTTAACATTTTTATCCTATATTTGTTTGAGAAATATTAAGTAATGATACGCAATAGGCCAAATTTGTTTCAAAATGATTCACAACTAGTGGCTCGCCAAGACATAATTTTCAGGGTAGCAGGGGGGAACAATAACTTCATTTTTCTAATTTCTTATGGACGCCGTAGTCAAAATTTTTGCAAATTTAGGTTTTAAATCTAGAATTTCAGCCTTAACATTTTATAAATATTTCCCATTATTAAAAGAAACTCCGTAGGCGACAATTTTGAAAAAAAAAAAACTGTCTTAGAAATAATAGTACAATAAGGCCATGTAAGCAAGAAAATATAATTTATCTGGAATGAAATCATGGACTGCTTTTGGCATCATCAGGGCGTTTTCGAATGTCAAGAATGTAAAAGGGAGCTTGTGGACGACCAATTCGGAACAAGTAAAAATAAATTTAACATTCATGATATGTGCGGTATAGACGCCCAATCAATATTTACGTGGTAGGCATACAGGTCTAATGCATGGCTTTGGAGTTTGGTGTTAGCTTTTTCGTAACGAATTCTCGCAATACAGTAATTCTGTTCAGATATTTATATTTCAACGACCCGTTTATTTTTTAAAAAAAATACAAAACCCTGTAATGTACACTGTCACAGAAGGCTTAATACCAGTATGATATTTTTACATCACTACTGTATTCTCATTGCTCATAGAATTTCATTCACAGTGATGCTATAATATCTTATAATATCACTGTTAAACGTATCTTCACTCGAATATACATGTACATTAAATCTCAAGTCACTAACAGACTAGGCCTATTAGGCAGTTATAATAACATTTTGCATTGCATTTTGTATTTTGCAGCGATTCTGAAATATAGACAAAACTAAGCGTAGTTTTCGTAAAAATTTTCAGCATGACCTTTATCTTTATGTAATATATTTTCATTAGTAAAATGCATCGTCTTTAACATTGTTCAGTTTAATACATGCTGTTTGGGCATTTGAAGAAATTGCCCCAACGGCGTCCCCTTAGTTATTGTTTCAACAAAACTGTTATTATTTGTCAATCGTGCTTCTTTCAACAGTTCACAGACACTTTCTTCTTAAAGTGCATTGCAAGTAATATTGGTGAAGGAAATGTTAAACAGTACGTCTTTCTACAACATTTTCGAAATCAGGCCCGTGAGCAGGATTTCAAAATGGAGGGGGTTACTGGCTCTTGGGGATAGAATGGGGTGGGAAGTTATAGGTCCAAATTTTAAAATTTGTTGGCGGTATCTATGGTCATTTTCGAATTTTGTTGTTGTTCCTGAAAGGAGGGGGTTTAACCCCCAAATGCACACGGCCCTGTCATAAATTATTAATTACGTTATATCGCATTTCATTGTCGTATCATTGCATTATGTTAAATCGATACGTTTTTGTAAACATTTCATTTTTAATAAAAAGCAGAATAAATCTAGGATTTCTGACCTAGGTTTTCTAAAAATGTTGCCTGGACAGTGTTCCATTAACTAATAAGCTTATAATTTTTTTAACCATTTTGAAAAATTGTATTGAAACTATGAAGATGCGGTTACCTACTGCATATAACCGACACTTTGGGCCTGCAATTTTGTAAACTTATCGTTCCGCAATGGAATAAAAATAAAAAAAGTTGTCGATAACTTACAAAGTTTAAAGGCGCACTGACTTACAGTATGTGATCAAACAACCCACTTCATTCTTCCAGAAACCATCTTAATAAACATGTACAACATATAAAAAATACTTCATAATTCAATATCTATGACTTCACGGACTTCTTTTATAGGAAATTAAGAATAATAGTACCTGGAAGTACGTCATAAAAATTAAAAAAATTGAGAAAAACAATTTATACATTTTACAAGATAATTGAAAAAAAAAAATGTGTCCAGCCTATTTTGCTATTGCGCTGTTTTTAAAATGAAAATAAGGTGAATCTCGTAACTATATTTTGTTTCTGATCAGTTTTTGCCACTGTTAATAAATGTGTTTCTATAAATTAGAAATGAAAAAGAAATAAAGCTTGCCCTATTACGTTTATTTCTAGTGTGATTTACACTATACAACTTCATTCGTTTATCTTGAATTATATTTAAGATGGCGCTGATTTATTGTAATTCAAGATGTATTCTGATTTACACACAGGTGACGATGATTCATCATCAACTATTGGCAGCCAACCAGTGGAAATGTCACAAACTGAAGGAAAGCTTGAATTTCTTGCTAAAAGTCAAAGCATCACGTATGAAGACGAAGTTCATGCAGCCCAAATCTTACGTGGCCTTGACAGTTTACGAGCCATCAAGCAATTTTGTGACGTCACTATTTTTGTCGATGGAGAAGAATTTCCTTGTCACAAGGCAGTTCTCGTTTCCTCCAGCTCATATTTTATGGTAAGTTACAATTTTTTATTTAGACAGTTGATCGTAACAAGGTTCGGATTTCGCGTTGATTTAGTTAAATGTGACGTTGATTTTGGATTGCAGTATAGAAAATCTCGTTTGCTAAATAAGGTATCATTGATAAATTAATGCCCCGTCTCGTGTAATTTACCTTTTGAATTAAATAATTTTAATGTACCAAGCTTGTCAATTTTTTTTTAATACAGAAGTATATTTGATATTTTCCCGCGTTAATTTCGTTCAACTATAGACTATGCTTCTTTTAATAGCAGAGCTGACATGTTTCCCACTGCTGTTTGAATATATTTCAAAATATATAAGATAATATGTGGCAAGATATTCCACAAATATATCCATTAATATACTAGAAATATCATGTAATGAGACTTTTAGTATATTACGTAATATATCCGCAGTTACAGTGTGTGAAATATATTTTAAAATACGTTCTTACATATATGTTAAACTATTATAAAACTATGTGATAGTATAATTGCAACGTTCATGTCAGAATATAATTTAAAATATATTGTGTAGCATAATTTTAGATATATTACATAATATTCTAAAAGTCTCATTTCAAAAAATTTCTTGTATATTAATGGGTATATTTCCGGAGTATTTTGTCACGTATTATTCTATATATTTCGAAATATATCCCAACATCATGTGGGTATTATACCGATTTAAGCACAATACGTAGGCCTATTCCATCTTGATAACGAATGTCTTACCGTAATATATCCTAATTACAATAGAATTTTGTAGTGTCTATAATTGGGTATACATTTTACAGGCGATGTTCACTGGTCATCTGTCAGAGACCACGCAGCAAAGCGTCGATTTGAAAAATGTTGATCCTGCAACATTCCGTGAATTGCTCGATTTTATGTACACCTCCAAACTTGAGGTAACAGCGAACAATGTCCATTCGTTATTGGCAGCAGCAGACCTATTTCAAGTTCTTTCGGCCAAAACCGCTTGTTTTAAATACATGGAGCAGGAGCTCAGTATGGAAAACTGCTATTCGATTCATCGCATGACTGACACCTACGCTTGCCCCGATCTGTATAAGAAAGCTGTGAAATTTATAATTGAGTAAGTAAAACTATATTTGTTTTAAAAGAATTAAACATTTACTTTTTGGGTAACGACAATTCATAAAATGCAAATAGCAAGAATTAAAAATTAAAAATATCATTTTTAATATCTTTTGTTTAAATTCATTTTTTTGTTTTCGGTAATTGTGCGGTTTGTGATGGTATAAAAGTATGAAATGCAGAAACTTTTAATAAAATGTGTAAAAAGCACAAAAACTGTTCATTATGCACTAAATGATTATAATAAATGACGTTATTATCAGATAATCTTTGAACTTAATTGCTTAAAAAATGGCTGCATTTTCGGTGCATAGTTTTTTCTGGTAAATTAATAGTGGTAAGTAAATTGCAAATCGTGTATCTTTTCGACATACATGTACATGTAAATTGCGAGATTTTAGCTCTTTTTCAAATATGTTTAAGGCTAACCCCTTTTTCATTATTTCTTAAATTATGAACAATAAAATAAAAATAGCGATTTGTTTGTATTAATTAGGAATTTCTCCCAACTGCGAGTTCAACCGGAATTCCCAATATTGACTTTCAAAGAGATCATCGAAGTTATATCAAGTGATGAATTAGATGTGGACAACGAAGAGGCTGTATTCGATTCCATTAAAGTTTGGAATAACGTAAAACCTAAAAGACGCAGCAAGAATTTCCATAAAGTAGGCTTGAGAATTACAATCAAACAATTTAGTTTTCATCTTCGTATTAATTCAATTCAACTCATTATCCTACTAGCAGCAAGTGATATGCCGTGTTTTAGCGGGGTGTAATCCATCAATCCAATATTATTCGGCGATTGCCACCTCAATGGGGTATACGCCAAAATCATTGTTAAATTGAATTTCATGCAGCTTAAGATCGTTTAAAGATTCCTTTGGAAGAGCATTTCAATGTCGAATAGCATGCAAGAAAAATGACCAATATTACTGATCCGAATGTGTTCGGAGTTCCATAAGAGGGTTGGAATGACAGTTTTTAACACCTCGGTGGTCCCGTTAAAAGATGCCCTCTAGCAAATTACAGTTACCTGATAAAGTAATTTTATTCAAAGAGCCCCAAGTAGTGTAAGTTGCCTATACTGCATAATCCCCCCCACGTGACCGTAAAGGACCAATGAGGAGCGAGTATTGTA
>JAQIXS010001281.1:0-31692 GCA_034700785.1 Rossiulus vilnensis | reverse complement strand
TGGATGGCACATTCATGTATTATGGACATTTGTGCGGATTTTGTTTTTCACCATCATGGCTTCACTTTTGTTTTAATAAATCAGCTGACTTCATACAGAGCATGAGTGCAACTTAATTGGACGGAACAGGTCAGGAGTACCTGTTCAATTCTGAGTGAAATGATTTAGAATAGCTAAATATCGGATTTTAGAAAGTGAACTACTTGATGTCCAAGCCAGTTTGACGTTGTTCTTTCAATGAAATGTTGTCCTTTGTTACATTCATACTTATCATTGAACCAATTGGTGCAAAACGGTTTGTTTCATTATCGTTGAAATTGTTTGATACCTGAAACATGTAACATTAATACCGTAATGATGAGTCATGGCATCTTAAGAATTCCTCTTGACTTATGGGTTTTTCGCAGGCCCTGCACGATAAGCTCGTATATCATTCACGGACTAAATTGGGAGCAAATAATCCAATAATCTCGAATAAAGACACGATTCACGTCAAATTATAGTAATCATCAATATAGAAATCGCTGTCATGTTTCAGAATTGACTTGTTATACACCTAGTGGACGTCATGAAGCTAAGCATTTGTGCATTTGTTGTTGGTTTCTAATACTGCATAGCTTTATAGCTATCATCACCAGGCAGATACACACAAAACTATGTCCACATTTTTGTTTTAAATAAAAAGAAAAATTGTGCTATTACAATTACCAATTTTTTCTCCGTGTAGAATTGGTCGTCTTCTAGGGTTTGCGTTGTTTTTTAATATGCAAAAAGGTCTCGTTTGTTGATAAACATATTGAAAACCTTAAACCGCAGAGAAACATGAACGAAATTCGCATAAAAACCACATGGGAAACATTTTCTATAATCGTATAAATAAACGAAACATTCTTAAATAATAAAAATAACAGATGCTGTTGGACGACCAGCTCTACGCTAAGAAAAGAAATTTAGCAATTATACTAATAATTTAAATCAAATAACGTGGGAGTGATTTTTTGCATGTTGGGCATTCTTTTGGTTCGGCCTTAAAGATGAGCCAAACGTACATTTGCACATTTTTTACTTCAAATACTTATTATAATTGCTAAATTTATTTAAACCAATGTAGAATCGGTCGTCCACTATACAATTTTTTTTTAAATTAAAAAAAACCGTTACGCCACCGCCTTAAACCGGGCTTCCCTGCACGACAACCTCCTTTGATTTTTTTTTCGGCGAATTTTTCAAATTTTTAAAAAAAAATTATATAAATATAGGGGCATTTTGAAATTTTTAAACAAAGCAGAAACTCTAGTGCATGACCAATTCTACATTGAGAAAAATAAATTGAGCGATTATAATAAGTATTTGAAGCAAAAAATGTGCCAGTAATATTTATTGCATGGTGGGCATGCTTGCGGCTCATCCTTAATATCACGTTAATAGAAGCAGGCCCCAAATTCGATGTGGATTTTTTCATACCTGAAACAGACATTAGACAATACGCTGGAATACGAATCGCAGTTTCATTAAACGAAGTGTCATTAAAACATTTTCATTAACTATTTCAAGGACAAGGACTGCCGGATTCATTCGAATATGTTCGCCCAAATCGACGAGATAGACGAGGACACTTGCTCCATATCTCCGGTGTCCAAAAGTCGTCGTCTATCATCTCTCCAGAATGGGGAGGACGGAGAAACCAAACCCTTGCTCACCACCTGTTCCCTGCCGACGCCATCTTCCAACATGGAGGACACAGACAGCAAACTGAGCGATGGAGAGGTCGTTGGGAACGAAAATTCCAGCAGCGAAAGCGGCACGGTAGGGACCGACAATTTCACGATTGGAATGGAAATTGCTGAAAAACATTTGAGCACCAAATGAGAAATCCAAGGGAAAACATTCTTCCCCCCCTTTTTTCTGGAAAAACATACGAAAATAATTATAGAAAACTAGAAAGAGTTTTGAAATTTTGACTAAATCCTCACTGCGAGAATGGTGCCCTCTTGCCCCCATTTTCAAATCCTGTGCACGGGTTGGAAAGCAAACCTTTGTAAGGTGGGCATCAGTAAAGATTATTTAATGTTTGGCCCATGTGTGTTCCCAAAAAAAAACATGTTAGAGCCTGTATTGGGGTGCAATACGTGTGGCACATACGTTATGTAAACTTTTTCTATTTTTTTAAAAGAATGGCATGGGCAATATTATTTGAAATCATATATTTTGAAATATATTCCTAAATAATCTGCTTAGAAATATATTAATTCATGGAACGAAATGGAACTGTAATGCAAATGTAGGCAATCCTCTTGAATAGTAATGGCGCAGGTTGTCAAATGTTTTTACTGGTGAATCTCAGACACTGATAAACCTGACCTGCTCAAGTCTGACTGAAGTTTTCCAGATATTTTTTAAATTTTCGTTTTAGACCAAATATGCAGTTTATGGCCAGAAAATCATCCTAGAATTAGGGCTCATGTGGCTTTGATAGTTTGCCCCACAAGATGCATTCCACCCTTATGTGGACAATGTGTTTGACCTCATTTTATCTAGTATGAAATCATTTGTCAAAGGGGACCATGAACCCCTTGACCTCCCCCCTGGGTCCGCCTATGTGGTTTGGCATCCTTTACATAGCAGTATTCGATTTTCCTTCGTTCTTCCCAAAGTTAATGGCATCTTTGGGTTCTGGACGAAGAATTTCTGGAAGTCCTCCTTTATCTTGTGTCACATTCTGTGTGGTATCGTTCGATGCAGAAAGAAGAGAAAGATGCAGGCTTGGTAGAGGATGCCGTGGCTTATGGCAGACAAGCAGCTGTTCAGAAGACGGTCGATGTCGTCTGCGCAGACATCGAAAACACTTCCGCCTGTCAAGCCATCGAACCGGAACCGAGGATCTACTGCCGGACCGGATTGTCCCAGTCGGATTACAGCTTGTCTTCGTTCACCTCGGTTAATCCGTCGTACAGATACGGCAACCAAGTGGGTTACATGGGGGGCTACTACGGCTACCCAAGCGACGATGCCACCACCCCAGACGTCGACTTGGAGGCGGACGACGAGCTCCTCTTGCCTCCCCCTGAATTCGACTTCAATCCCCTGACGTTTAACGTGCCCCTAGCGACAGAGAACCCCAACGGATCGGAGTCATTGGCCATGATAGGCGACATTCCACCGCCCATCGACGAAGAGGCAGTCCTGCACATGGAATCGCCTCTGGACTTCGGTCAAGAGGAGGATGGCGAGCTTCTGTCAGGCACTGGAAGGTGGATCGATCCTTCGTCCATCGCCGTGGACAACGTTTCGAACGTTAGCACTGGCGTCAACGTCGACGACAGTGATGTCGCCTGCGAGGAGGACGTCGAAGAACAGGAAGTGACCCCCGAGGGACTCCTGGCGGAGGATAGTGTCACTGTCTCTACCGGTTCCAGTAATATCTGTAGTGTGCCACCTGTGGAAAATAGCACCAAGGACGCCATATCCCCCCAAGAACTCCGATGCCCACTTCCGGTCCCGGTTTCCACGAACTCTGAAAGTAGCATCCCTCTGGCGAATCACTCGCTGAGCAAAGAGGACCCCCTGATGAAGACGGACAGCAATTCCAGCAGAGTGAATAATGGGGAGGAACCAGTGCCGGTTACTTAACTCGGAAATCACATATTGGAAAATCTGGTCCGAGCAGAAAGAATTGATATGTCACACAATTCTTCGGTTAGTATTACTGGATTTACTTTTCTAAAACGTCGAATCTATCTCGATAGGTTATTGATGCAGTGTACAAAGATTGATTGGTCAAGCGTTGATCTGGGACTTAAGAGGACCTAAGGCTGGGCCAAAAGCATGTCCAACATGAAGGAAAATGCTCGCACATTTTTGCATCGAATACTTATTATAATTGCTAAATTTATTTTTAAACCAATGTAGAATTGGTCGTTGAACAAGATTTCGGCTGTTTTTTAATATTAAAATATACCGTTTATTTATGCAAAAAAAAATTACGCAACCGCCCCTAAAAAGTTACTTCCCTGCATCGCTACTTTGTATTGCTGGTTGCAAAACTGTTTTTCTAATTTCTTTTGTAAAAAAAAAAATAAATAAAACAAACTTTTATGCAAGCCAACCTTGCATTGTGGGTTGCATAATGATTTTTATAAATTTCTTAATTAAAAAAGAAAAACAGAAAAATGGGGTTTTTCAGATGGCAGCTTTGCATTGCGGGTTAACGTTTTTTTTTCTTCTAAATTTCTTAAACTTTCTTATAAACCAACTGTAAATTTTAAAATTATCGTATAAATCATAGCTGAAGCCCTAGTAGAAGACTTAATTCTTCACTAGGGAAAACGAATTTAGCGATTATAATAAATATTTGAAGCAAAAATGTGCGAATAACATTTTTGGCATGGTGGACGTGCTATTAACTCGGCCTTAAAGGTCCTGCTTAATAATTTTATCCGTGAAGCGGATCGAGGTTGTTGGGTATCGCCATGGCAACGGCTCTCTGCAGCTCTCTGCATCTTCAGATATCAAAAATAAAACACGTACATTGTGAAAATAGTCCTAGAAGAAATAAAATCCCTACACGGTGCATTGACTACCACGTAATTTGAATCGTTGCCTTCATGTCACTCGTACATTTCAGTGTACTTAGATTTATCATGAATGGGCTTTCCAACTGAGCTTATGCTTCATAGGGGGCGCTGGTAGTAACTAATGGAAAAACGTAAAATTGCGTTTCTTATCCAGAAATTTGAACGAATTTTCTCAGATTTTTTAAAATAATTTTTAAATATTTCACTCGTTAATGTGTTACACGATATATTTTTGATTTTTATTTCAAAATTTATCTCTATTAACATTTGTTTCCCACCATTTTTGAACTGTGAATTGCCCGCAAAATTCTTTCAGAAATTACCAATTTATAATTTTTTTTGTTCAAATGAAATGACGTTTTTAATAAAACATTTTTAAGTTGTTTTTTCTCCAAAATTAATCTCTGTTAACATTTGTTTCTCATCATTTTTTTTAATGTGCATTACCAGCAACATTCTCTCAGAAAATACCTATAGTTTATACATTTTCTTTTGTTCGAACGTAATGATATAATTGTAATGATATAAACGTAAGGATACATTCGTCTAACCTGGGAAATGTGACTCAGTTTTTAAATTTATAATTTTTCCAGTATTAAGACGTAATAATGACATCTGGTTTTTTTGTGCATTTTAAAGAAAACTACATTGACTCAATAAGTTCTCTAATTATGGTTATGGGCTATTAGATACTTCCAGCACCACCTATAATAGGTTAGGAATTGGAACCCTTAAGAAGCCTAATAGGTGTCCTATTATTTGAAGAGTTCAGGATGAAATTTAACCCTTGTCGTTTTGTGAGCATTCGCATGTACATAATTATTACATTCTACGTTGAATTGGACGCGGATTATAACATAGCCTTCTTAATACTAGCTTAAAAAATAAGTACGTTTATTAGAAGGCAGTGTTTGGGATTTTGCCGTTATTAATTTTCGTCCCTTGACTAGTTGAGTTGGAGAATAAGAAAGGTTTAACAGCTGATCAACAGCAAAATAAAATACTTCACATTAAAAACTAACAGGCTGCAAGTGATAACATCCATTTATGCTAAATACATCTAAACTTTAATCTAAATGTGAAATCTAAAATCTAAAAGTAATGCTTTCGCATCCAATTCTAATCTTTGACAAATTCCAAACCAGATTAGTGTATAAAAAATCAACAATACATTTGAATTCTTTTATAAAAAAAAATAAATGCGATGGGAATTTAGGATCTCAGTATATTTTTCATCAGCGCTTGTATCTTCATGATTTTGATTGCTCTATAATTAGAATTATTCTCTCAAACTGCTTTTGGAATGAGACTTTTCGTCAGGGATTACACTGTTTTCGTGCATGGCCATCTGGCTACCACCGATGTGCAGCTTTATGTTGCATTTAAATTTGTTATCTGACTAGCTGTAAGCATCTTTAAATATTGATTGTAGATGTGCGATTATTGTGCGCTGCTTTTGCATCATTATTAAGCCAAAAGCTGGAGGGTGTGTGCAGTATAGGACAAAAATCATTTGTGGCATTTCTGCAGGTGATCACAGAAGGATTAAAGATGACTACCCGAATATTAACACGGATACTGAAATTTTCGGAAAAAAATCATGATCATGAACCACGAAATTGTAGCGGTTGTGATTGTCCATATGCAATATAAATGCATTTGGATTTAGACAATATCTGATTTCAAAATTTATTAATATATTTAACAATTTAATCATTTAAAATTCATTTTGGATTTCATGTTAAATGCACGTTCTCAGTTTGGATGCATGTCTTTTGCAACAGTTTTTATTTTTCAAAAAAATAATAATTTAATTTTGATGTTTATTCGATTAGAAAGTTTTCTCACCCATCACTCCGTATTTAAAATCAACTTGAAAGGCGTCGTGATTTATTCAAATCGTGACATAATTTATGCAGTTTTCCATCATAAATATCTTAAATCTACAATTTTTGTAGTTTGTCATTGATAAAGGTGTATAATGTTTAGCAAAACTCTCGATTTCTCAAGGAATTTCATAGATAGGCAAATTTTCCGATTCCCTTATAAGCGTTTTTTTCATCCATGCCAGATTTGAATCGTTCTATTTCAACAATTTCGATATCAGTTGTTGTAAAATACATTATTCGAAGAAATGAAGTGCATACTTTATAAATCCTACTCAAAGAGGAGGTGCTAGTTTCGTTATTTAATGCAGGGCGGAAAAAAACTACTTCATATAATCATCTTTTAATCTTATCACATTCAACATAACGATTTCCATGATTTCTAGTTGACCTTGCTATGTTTTTTTCTAATGTCTCATTTTGAAACGTGAACATCTTTAGCCATGTCCACAGGTCTTCTTGTCAAGTGTAAAATGATCCTGGGTCGCATTTTTGCATCTAAATGAACATGTATTCATATCCTGACGACTGAATAGAAGACAACGACGATTTTCTGTTAGAACTTTCAAGGTATCCATCAAAGAATGATATGAATAAAACTGCATATAAGGTGTTGGTGCCATTTCGTACTAGATATTTAAAACCACCTTGATGAAACCGAGCTGTTCCTGTGCTTCAGACAAGCATTTTCTCAAATATTTGAAGTACATGTTAAACTCTTATCAAAAATCAAATGAGCTAATAGAATTGCTCCAAATCCTTTTATCTACCACGAAATGTATTTACCTGAGACGTTTAGCCAGAAATTTTGCCTACTTTTATTCATATCACTCGGTTTTTCTTGTCTATATTGAATGTGTATAATAAATACAAATTGTCTTCATAGATCGCAATTACAGCTCACGCCTTTAATGTGTCATTCGATATGAGTTCTCTAGTCATGATCAATTTGTAATTACGAAAAAAAAGTATTGAATCGTTTGTCATTTAATTTCATTGATTGTATACCGTTTCGGTTCCGTAGGTACGTACTTGATACAAATTAAAACGAGCTATGGTTTCTTTTGCTTGTATTCTGTGAAAACAGTAACTGGATTCCTGACATATGAAGACGAAAAATCTCAAGGTGCTGTACTATTAAATTATTTTATGTGGTGGTGTTGCATCTTGGAAAGCTTGATTGTTGTCGTAATTTGCTCAATCGTTTTTTTTATTCTTAGATGTCGTTGTATTAAAATGCGATGAATTGGACGTCTATTTGCCATGTTAAGAGATTTTTTCATTTATAACAGAGTAGGTTTCATAATTTTTATTTGATTTTTGTTTGCATGTTTCGTGCTGTTCACACGTTTTGTGTCCTTTGAACACATGTTTCCGTCCTTATAATGTATACGTTCGACTTAAGATAAAAAATGGATGAGCGGTAAGATTAATTTAATGTGATAACATTTTTGTTAAATTAATACAATCAAAGTTTTCTTTGTAAGCGAAGAAACGTGTTTTCTTGCCAACTTAAAGGCAGTTACAATCGCCTGAAATATCTAACTTTTACTGATATTCAAATTATCTAATTATTAAGGTTAAAAATGGCAACAGCCATTATGAATAATCAGCGTTTATCTTAGGAATGAATATTTGTTAAAAATCGCCTAACATGGTAATGGGTTTATTTTTACCTCATTATCAACGTTACTTTAATTTTTTTATCAGACGCCAAACTGTCGATTAATCAAACAAAGACCAGTCTGAATTTATTATGAACGTCGTATGCAAAAATTTTGAAAAATTGGGTTACAAATACGGGTTACCTTGCAATTTGATACAAAAATTCTTGAGAAATTGCCTAATTAAAAAGAACGCCATAGGCGAAAATTTGGAAAATTTGAATTTCAAATCCGTGATTTTAGCCTTAACATTTTATAAACATTTGTCATTATTAAAAGAAAAACCGTAGGCGAAATTGGATTAGAACTGGATTTCTTGCTTAAAGCAAGAAAATGTCATTGATCAAGTATGAAATCACTATGAAGTATGAAAGGACTAAAGGTTTTTCACCGGCGAAATTTACGAGCAGTTTCCGTCAAATTAAGTGCATTTGAAACGAGCGTTTCCGAGTTTAAATTGAGCAACCACTTGCTGAACAATTTTTTAACACCCCCTAGGTGGGCCAGTTTCTTCGCTCGCAAGTGTACAAATATCTTACTTAATCGGAACCTCAGCTTTACTATAGGACCTACACCGTTTCTGCATAGATTCTGCAAAAAATGTCCACATAATCCAAAGCAAAATCCTAAGTAGTTTATTCCCACTAAAAATTGTTAGTATAAAAGAGCAGGCTGATTTTTTCGCATGGATGCACTCGCTGCATTCTGATTGGTTGCAGCAAAAGCCTGCATGTTATTTGTTGCTTATTATCTTCTTTCATTAAATAGTATAATAGCGTACTCTCCAAATGTTCGTTGGAAGTTACCATGTAGCAAATTGAACTACCCTGTGACTTTCTTGCAATCATTTTTTTTTTGGTTTTTTTGGGTTTCATCCAAACGGCTCCCTGCATTCTTTATGCTCTTTGCTGGCCCATTTCTGCGAAAGACTCGTAATAACTGCCGAACCAAAACACCCTAAATCCATGTCATTACGTATTTCTGTTTCATCCATTTCGCCCCGAGTGACGACAACAAGGGGGGGTAGGCAACTATGGCTACGTCGGATTTGCATGAAGTCGGAACCCCTGGTGACGTACTTGGTGCATCCACTGTGATTGTCACAAACCCTTTGGCTTCACTGCGTTTTCCTATGCCATCCCAGACATCAGTTTTTGGGGATGGTCGTATAGGACTGAGCGATTTTATTGTAAATATCCGGCAGTTTTGCTAACGATCCCCTTGCAAGGCTTCCCCCCTGTTTCATTGCTCTGAATTCCTCAAGAATTGATGATAGTAATTAACACATTGAATGAGGAAGAGGTCGGGATGAAATGAAATTTGAAATGAAATGTAATCGATTCGTGGAATTTGGCAGTTATTTCATTCATATTTCTTTTTTCGAAGGTGTTAAATTTACAATCACGTAGGCCATATGCAGAATAAATGCATGTGCAATACGTTTTATTGCAAATTAATGCAAATTGAAACGTACATTTAAAATGCATTACGAAATGCACGTTACATTTTTAAATGCGTAAAAATGCATTTTGAAATGAAATATTGCCTCGATCTAAATACGGTTTATTCGTACGAAATCTCCAGATATTTACAGCAAAAGTTTAAAAAAAATGTTTAACAAAATTTGGTTAAGAAATGAAACCTAGCCGATTTAAAAAAGATTAGGTAAAATGAAAATCAAATTGAATGTATGGAAAAAATTATATGGATATTTAAGCGTTAATTGTAGTTGTTCTGAATGAAACTTTGGAGCAAAATCCCTTTTAGAAAATTTTGATTTTTTTAATAAATCGATGATCATTCTCGATGGTTTTGCAACCAATATTCAGCTTCCGTGAGAAATTATAGTAGATCAAACTGTTAAGTAAATGCAATACAATACCGAAGTCATAACCTTAGACTTTTAAAGTTGTGTTATGTATTGAATGCTAAGAAGCAGTTGATTATGAACCATTTGGCCAATAATTTAAGTTTTACTTACCTACAAATTGGAGCATTTACTTATAATGAAGTAAAGGCCTTGCAACAGAATATCGCTTAATATAGTTTGTAGTTACCTGGATAAAAACGTTTTCTGGTACTGTGGTTATTCAAACGCTGTAAAAACTTAACAATTAAAAAAAGTTACAAATTGCAACTGTACAAAAATTAACGACGAATTTCAATACTAGTCAAAATTTGGTGTGAGTTTTTAATTCCCATTATACGTAATACCACTAAATTGTCCCTTTGTATTTTTTCGTATTTTAGTGTATTAGTTGCTGAATTTTGGCACGAATGATGTAAACTAATACAAGCTGCTATAAATCGAGCAGTAGAGATATATTTACAAATTGAATCAAAATTGATTTTAGTACATTGAAGTTCTCCCCCAGAATAGCATTGTTTATATTATGTTCCAAAATTCTGAATAAATCAATTGAATGAACAGATCGTTCGTATTGTGGTAATGGGAAATTTTAAATACTGTATTTCACACCTTACATTGTTAGTTTGGTACGTTAATTGCACGTACACATGTTGATATTTCGTATTAATTGGAACGTATTTACAATATTCCCATAATTCAAATAAACTACAAACTATGCACCAATTAACCAAATGCACATGCAGACTTTTAATAGCGAGTTTTAAAATATATAAATTTTAAAATATGGAGAAAAAAATACCACGTCACCAATAGCCACGTTTTCTTCTCAAAAGATTAGCGGCTAATTTTTACACATTATGCTGAGCAAAAAATATAAATATAAATGCGAACTTTTTAATTTCAAATAGTAAAATAGAGCAATAAAAATAAGCAATTGAGGGCATTTACATAATATATTTGACAAGGTGGATAGATTGATAAAGATAAATACTTTTAATTGTTGCTTCCATGGGTGCCAAACTCCATTAATTGAAAAAGATCAAATAAGACGAAAACCGAACGATCAATTATAAAAGGCTCATATTTTTTCATTAGATAAAAAGAATGCGATTTAATATATCGACAACGATAGAACAAGAAGATAATGCAAAACTCAATTAACGAGCAATGAGAAAATGTAATTAAAAACACTCATAAGTAACCGTGGACCACAATTAAGTGTACATGGAAGAGCTGGATATCACGATGAAACTTAAATGGAATAAACGAATTTGTGAACGAATGCAATTAAAATATCCACCCGCAATTTGATCAAGAATAAAAAAATTCAAGATTTTGCAAATTAAAGGCTGCTATTTGCGACATTTAAATCAATGTCAACTGAAAATTATTCATATGCAAATTTGCGACCGTTCATTTACTCCCGTTTGTCGACAAATTATCGTATGTTATTCACAGTTTGAATAATTTTATTCTGATAAAATAAAATGTGTGCCGGTGAGCACTAAAGCGTCATAAATTTTAAAAAATATCTTATTTTTGATGCAATTCGTAATAGTTTCTCTTTTTAAATATATCATTTGCCTTTTCGCTGTACCCTCATTGGCCCACTCGCATAAATTATCCTGATATGAATAACTTTCGTGATATTGAGGTGTGAAAAAAGAAAGAAAAAAAAACTGAAGAAATTATAAAAAAGGGAGGACAAAAAAGTGTTAATCAGAAGTCTATAGTATGTGAGAGACAGTATATGTAGAGAGATAGTTAGAGATAAGCATTTCATATAATAGCTATAGACTAGTTATAGTATTAGGATATAGAATGACGTTATAATAATGAATATTATTATAAGTAGATCCATGGAGGCCAACAAACATATCTCGGCTAAACTACGTAGCCTATGAGGTAAAATACTTTCCAATGGAGATTTAATGGTGAAAGGGAATAGAAACTCAAATAAAATGAGAGATTCTGAGCCATTCAAATAATAAATCCATTTTGGAAGCTATACGAAAATATGTCCTTGTGTTGAGACTAAATTAAGTTGAAAGAGATTACATTTATGTTTTCGTTAACTACGTATTGCTTTCTAAAAACCATAAATTCATTCGTCTGAAATGAATTTGTTTTTAAACCGTATTACTATCGCTACCTAATTTTGTTAATATTTCGATAAAAAAAAACCACGTTGTTACTACCGTGATTAATCTCCAGCCTCATTACCTACGATATTATTTGATTAGCTCAAGAATCCTCGAATAATATATATGTACATTTATAATTGCTAATTAATTAGCTACACTTAATCATAATCATTCGAGGTAAGTTGAAGAGGCATGAAAGCGTTATAATTTACAACTTATGTAAGAAACCAGTGTTCAAAATACTTAACACTTATTTACAAAGTGTAATAATAAATCGTTTAAAACAATGAAAATATTTTACATTTCAATAATTATTTACATTAAAATTTAGCTCTTAGAATGGCTCGACAAAATTATTTTCATACATATATAATACAATGTGGTCTCGTTTTTTTGTGGTAGGGTGACGATTATAAATTGAACAATAACAATAAAGGAAGTATATGAATGAATCAAAACGGCCGCTATGCCTACTAAGAAAAACAACATATAGAGGCAATGACCGACTAAGGTAATTATTTTGTATGGGCTCGTGTCTAAATGATGATTTGGGAAATTTTTGGTTTTAACACAAAATAAATTATGTGTGACAGTAATGGTACGAAATGCGAATATAAAAGGTCTACCACATACTGTTTAGTTTTCTATCAAAAACTGCTTAAATCCAGAAATTGTAATTTTAAGACAGTGACAATAAAAAATAAATTCTTTTGGAAATAGATCAATAATTTAAGACTTAAAATTCGGGAAAAAGGACAGAAAAAGACGTTTTTCTAAATCTTTTTGATTTGATGAATGGTTAAAGTCGGTGATTATTTAAACAAAACATTAAAAATAATTATTATTATCTGCACATGTTCTGATGTGGCGTTCGACCTTTTATATACACATTTGTGAGGAAAAATTTAAGTTGATGAACTTTGAATTGATTGAAATAGTCAATGGTATTATGTACTGATATATCTATCAAGCTGACGAAGGTTCTATAACTGACTTGTTTTAAAATCTAAAAACCAACTAGCTAGTTTTATTTACGTGTTGTTATTTGTATATGTTGGGTTAGATACGTTCTAAGTGTTACGAAGAAAAATGTGAGCAAATAATGTTTCTCTTTTTCTTATATATTTATATATATATATATGTTATAGGAAATAAAAATGCGACATATTTCCAACAGCATTTCCTCTCGGAGGATGATAATACACGTCATATCATGGCATGAAGGCAAAAAACAACACCAATTAAAGGTAGGAAACGCAATCGCATTTGTATAATTAATAACGAGTTAAAAAGTTTTAAAAATAGTGAGTTGTGTGTGCGAGTGCTCGAAATTATTAGTGACTGACTGAAACAGAGCTCACCATAATTGGAGGGGGTTGAATATATAGAGCATATAAAGACTAGAAAAAAGGGTATTTCGGATGGTGGAAGTATAAAAAACCAACCAAACACGTGAATAAATATCGTCGAATTTCTATATCGATTTGATTGAATTTGGAAAGGAAATGTGAAGAACCAGTCACATTTGAATTGGGACGAAAAATATTGGTTAGGATATTACTATCCGTACCTAGCGTTTACTGAAATTTTTTTTTCAATGCAGCAATGGCAAAACGGCAGTATTTTATGGGATTATTAATTTGAGCCTAAACCACAATGACGGTTAATCTCTTCTTAAATTAGTCATGCTAAAACAATAGATATTTATATTTCGCTAACGACACGGGTTTTTTGCCACAGCAGATTTTTTTTATTACTACCGGGTGCGCCAAATTCGGTTTAATTTGATTTTGGATTAAATCAAAACTTTGAGTTTGAAGACACATCCATCAACGTTTTAGATTTCGTTCACCGACGAATAATCTGTTTTTTTTTTCGCAATATTTGTGGTGCCACTGTAGGAAAAGGGCCCACATCTTCGATATGCAGTTATTGTCAAGATAAAACTCGTCAAACTCCGATAAAAAATTTTACAAATAGATAAATTATTGTTCCACGATGTTATATGCACATTTTTAAACACTAAATTTCTTTACACTAAAATAACACTACATTACAACCTGAATAATTATCCAGAGCGTTGACCCCACGTTTAGTTTTAATTAGTTTTAATAGTTTAAATTTAGATTAGGGTACACAAATAAACCCTTAGCTTATTTTTATCGATTTACTTCATTAAGTTGACTTCATTTTTTAACTTCATTATGTTTACTTGATTTTTTTAAAAACTTCATTTTAGATTATTTATGGATTATGCAATGGCAAAAAAGCATTACTGAGCTTATTTATATGTCATCTATTGAAAATAATTTTTAAATTGATTAGTTTAAATCGATGTAATTGGCCATATTTCAAGAACTAAGGTCAAAGATGTGTGCTTTTTTCCATGTAGAGTTCCACATTTAAACTTTTTATCCTTACGATCCATGGATTTAATTGAAAGCGTTAAAAATATGCCGTTTAATTAAATGAAAAAGAAAAAGTCGTCGGAATTATGTTTTAGGTTTTAAAATATTTGATTCGCGGTGGGAATGAAGGAGAATTTTGAACTTTTTTTGGTCAGCTCTTTTCGGTGTTTTCTTTAATTTAAAAAATGGATTTCCGCCACCGACGTTCACTGATCCGCGCTCAGTTTATTAAACCCGTCTTTCTTGTGTCTACCGCACACGCACTAAACTGATCAATTAACCGTGATCAAGAGTACTTTTCACTGGTGGTGAGCAGGTCTTCATCTGCAATAAAAACTGACGTAAAAAATGGCGGGCGTTTTGAAGTTGGGGGCCTTTATCGATAAAATCCACACCGACTTTTCATTCCAGTATCATAATAGATTGCATATTAAAAACGGAAAACAAACCTCAAAACTACATCAACTACAAGATTTAAAAACCATTTAGTTATATAATAGTAACAGGGATAATATTATGTGTATAGTTTGAAAACCGAGCTAAAGCGCCTAAAATGGCCGAAGCTTTAGAAAATCAGCATCGAAGCCCCTTTTCACAGAACTCATTTTGAATTTTGTAAATTATCACGATTCCGCTAGCATAAGGTTTTTTTTCTTCCTCTTGTGGCTACAAAGTCTCGAGGTGATAATAATACACGATTTCGGATTGTCCAAATATTTCTTAAATATACCACCAACAGGTTATTTTCGACTAAAGCTACTTAACGACATGATAAGAGAAGGAGAAAAACTGACTAACCGTTAACAATCACATTAGCATTACTTCGTTGGTTACTTATTCGATTATGCCTACTTATATTTGGCAACTTTTTGTTTTTTTGTAACAGGTGCAAACTTTCAACACCTTTCATCTTCTCAAATAATGACTACAATATTTATTCATCTATTTGCAATAAGTTGGGTTTCTCTTCCAAATTCTGGCACAAAAAAACGTCCTCGCTTTTATGCCCATTTAGTTTTTTTTTTCCTAACAGTTATCAATTTGCCTTGGCAAGAGTGGGGCCTGATAACGTCCAGCAGTTGGGTGGCCAAAACTTGACCCTAGCTTAGACCAATTTCTCAAAAAAATCGTTTTAAACGCTAAATCTTGCGTTTAATCATAACGTTTTTCATCACGTTTGGTAGTGCAGGCAAAGGACATTTATACGTTTTACGTTCAATTCTCTGCAAAGCACATTCTCTTCAAAGGCTTGTCCTTCATTGTCTATTTAATGCCACTAAAATCTGTTCAAAACGAGAATATGCTGAGCCTAAACCAATCAGAGATGTTCAGCTTATGGATTATGCCTTCCAGCTTTGTGAAAGCCACGCCCAGCGGATGTAAGACGAGTCATGGGACAGGAAAGATTAATCGCTCTTTCATTCTATTGGCCCCTTTGAAATCCTTGTATATTCGTGTTTTAAACAGACTTTAATCATAACTTTTATGAACTACCGTGGATGAAATTTAAATCCAAGTGCCTATTTTATATTAAAGTGCCTATAACTGCTCTTGGCACTTTAAAATCTACCGTAAAATATAGGGTAAGCGTGAATTTTAAATAAGGTGTATGTATGAATCTCCTGGAAGCAGAAATAATAGTCACATTCCAACGGAAGGCAAGTTTATACAAGTGTATTACAAGTACTTCATGTACTTTTTAGGGTTAGTTGTGTCTTAATCGTCTGCTCGCTACAACGTTTTCCATGAAGAATTACGAGAATAATGGGAATACTGATCGTGTTTGCCACCATGACAATATTTCGCTATTTCAGAATTAATTCAGAATTTGATAACTAATTTGGCCGGATTAGGTTGTTGTAGGGGAGGGGGGGGAGGGAAGCTACTGTGATGGTGAAATTTGCCTTGTAGGATTTCAGTGAACTGAAAAAAAAAATGTTAGTTTTTACAGAAAAGAAACGCGTTTTCATAACAATATATTAAAATAAATTATGCAAAAAATCGCAATTAGGATTGGCAGTAGCTGTTGTAGTCGGATTTCTTTACTCGATTAATTCCTGATGCAATTAAGGTAAAAAATACTTGTCTGGGTGCCAGGGGCAGCCCGGTTTAAATGCAGAAATATCACCCTGATGAACGCAATCTTCAGTCAAGAAGTTGATGTCCATGGCGTACAATCACATCTTTACAGTCATGTGGCTCCTGGTAGATAATTTTTTAATTTACCTCCTCCTTCGAATCTGTGGAAATAATTAGTTTTTTTTTTAAAATATGAATTATTCAACAAACTTAGCATCAGATTAAATGTGGGAATTTTTGAATATTTATTATTTTTTTCAACAATGTACCTGTGGGCCACAGTATAACTTGGGTCAGGCTGAAATCTGACCAGTGGGGAGCCTGCTGAGGGTAGGGCCAGCTGTTGAGGGGCCAGCATTGGCGGCGTTGGCTTCGCGCTTTCGGCAGCTAAAGCACGCTCTTTCTGTAATCTGAAAATTATCAAGATAAAATAAGAGGACTGATGTATAACGAAAATAATTTGACATTAGTCATCTAAGTTTCCTCTCGGTTCTTTAATTTTGCCAATGGGCTCCGCTTTAACTTACCACACTTTCTCTCAAATATTCCCAAACGCTGAGTGCAGGCAACAAATAGAATCAAAATATAATTTTTAAAATATTTGCAACAAAAACTGACCAGGTATGTTGTAAGTATTATTGTTAAGCAGTAAAACTCATCATATTTTTAAGGAATATCGACTGAATTTACCGGCATTAGAATTACGATTAATTTAACGCTTTAAGGATGAGCTGCAAGCATGCCCACCATGCAAAAATATTACTAACACATTTTTTGCTCCACTAGGGTTTCTGATTTGGTTTATAATTAAAAAATGTACCCTTTATTTATAAAAGAAAATTAAGAAATTTGAAAAAAACGGTACGCGACCGCCTGAAACAGGGCTTCCCTGCATGGCAACCTCCTTCGAATATTTCCGGCGGATTTTTCAAATTTCTTCATTTTTTTTTGTATAAATAAACGGGGCATTTTGAAATTATAAACCAAAGCCGAAATCCTAGTGTACAAGCAATTCTACATTGGTAAAATGTATTTCATAAGTGTTTGGTGGTAATGCGTTTGTGTCATCTTTAAAAGCTTTTTTTTTAATTTATGAAGTAGCATTTTTTAACCTCATCAATGATACTACTTATAGTTTCAGTATTAGTTTTTTGTTTATTTATTGAGCCCAAGCTAACTGAAAAAAGCGATATATATTTTGTGATCTGATCACCAGAAAGTAAGTTTTGAAGGAAAATTGAAACTTCCCAGGATTTTTGGAAAATTGAAAACCAGGTTCAATCAATCCCTAACAATTAAACACGTGGTTTAGTGGGTGTTTCTGGTGACTTTTGGACTTACTTGTTTTTTGACTGTCGCATAAACTGCTGTATCTTGCGAGCAGCTTGGTGTTGTCGTCTTTGAGAATATGACCGTCTAAATTGATAAAAAGCAAAGAAAAGTTAAAACTTTATATTCTGTATTTCTCCTTTGTTTGGAAATTGATTTCTTCTTGATATAAGCCAGCATTCGATTTATTTTACCAATCTAAAATTTCGTCCAGCGAACCCCTATTTTTCTTCATTAAAATAAAATAATCAATTTTGAATTAAGTTTGAATCAAAAGCATTCGGCTTTGATAAATACGTGTTTGTTAATGAAAACGTTAGATTAAAATTAAAAATTTTTAATGCTACTATTCTAAATCTCTGATTTTTATAGAACTTTGTTGTATGGAATATTTATTAAATGAATACGCCATGTATACTAGAAATCAATTTCTTCATGCTGGCAGAATTCTTTCTATTTTTGTAATGAAAAATTTAGCCGAAAAAACTTCCTAACTAATTATTTTTTTCTACAATATAAGAATTAATAGAATAATGTTTTTCATCCTTTTTTCATAATTGGAATCAATTTAAACGAAGCAACGTTATTTGTAATACAGTGAAACCTGGCTAAAGTGACCACCCGAGGGAGCGGACAAAATTGGTCACCTTAGTCGGGTGGTAAATGCATCGACAATTTTTTTAAATAAATCTATAAAAAGTTTTTTTTTTCAATTTTTACACCTAAAATACAGTGAATTATCACAACTTTCATTTCAGAATTACACGTACGTGTATTTACCAAGTTTTTATATGATATTTTAATAAGTTTAAGATCTAAGTTCTTTTAATAGAAGTGTGGAATTTAACTTTGCTCAATATGAAGTTTGATTTTCCTTAATATGAAATTTGATTTTCCTTAATATGAAATTTGATTTTGGTCAATCTACGAAGAGTTGCTATAGTACTTATTTGCATGGAGGGAGCCCCCAAAAGTGGTCAATGGTCACAGTAGGCAGGTGGTCAACGTAACGAAAGGAATTGACATCAGTAGTGGAGGTATTTTGAAAGGACCCTAAAAATCGGTCCATGTAAGTAGCTGGTCAAAGTAGCAAGGTGGCCAATTTCACAGGTTTCACTGCATATTAAATAGAATTCATTTTAATTGTGTATTTTAATTTCTGATATTTTTGTTAAAAATCTTATTATGGAAAGTGAATTTTGCCAGTAGAAAATGAGGGGTTTAATGGAAATGAGGAAGTCTGGTGTTATCGGAAGTTGAGGTGATTTCTGACCTAATTCCGGACCCTGTCGGAGTCCCTTCTCGACTTTGTCGGATCCTATCTTGTTGCTCCTTGTAGTTCCTGTAGCAATTCTGGATGCGCACTGCGGCTTCTTGGCTTTTCTTGAAACGTTTGTGTTCGCAATAGCTGCGGTATTGATTTTGTATCACCATTGCGGCTTTTGTCATCTGTTTGAAATAAGCGTACTGAAACAAAGAAAAAAACAAAACAAAAAAAAAACCTTGATCAGAATGTACTTTTTTCTCGAAAATCACCATTTCCAGAGGCAATTTTCTACATGGGCGTTTTTTTTCCTACTTGTTTGTAACGGCGGTAGTAGTTTTGTATAATAATGGCAGCCGCCCTCTCTTTGTCTTGTTCCTCTTGTCTTTTCCGACCCTTGTAATGCCGATAAGCCTTTTGAATTGTTTTGGCCGCTTCGTACAGTTCTCTTTGTTCTTTGTCTGAGAGAGAAAAAAACGGCGAATTAAATTGCAAATCATTGAATCATAGGAAATCAATTGGACAGGATTCAGTGAAAGAAGAAAAAAAAAGTCTTTTTATTGTTAATACAGAGTTGCCACAGACCTGGAAAACATGGAAAAGGAGAGCGTACATAAATTATGTAACCACATTTTATGGATTTTTTAACTCCTTCATCCTCCTTTGTAATCAAGTGTAACCGACAGCCCAACTCCTACTTCTAAATATTTCGTAACCATTTCAAAATTACCTCCCACCTGACTATTTAAAAATATTAATTTAACATGTACGAAATATCATCTTCCCATATGAGACGACAGCCATTTTGATATATTTAATCATGATATTCGTGATGTTAATCTGTACTTCGAGAAAATCGTTTATTTTAAACTTATAAATAAAATGAATGCTGCATATGAGTGCAGTTCTGAATTCCCAACACTCTTGCTATGTGCATCTTAAATTTATCAGAAAACAGTAACCACAATCGAAACCTCCTCCACCCTTGTAACCAAACATCAAATCCCACCCGCCTCCTACCTGGAGATGTAATTTATGTATGACCGAAACCCGGTATTGTCAGTAAAATTAGAAAGACATGGAATGGTCAGGGAAGAGTGATTAATTTTGAAAAAGTCAGGGAAATTCAACATATCAATGTTACAATGTACACATAGCTTAAGGTGTCTTTGGAAGGAGTTATGAAATTAAATTAAAATCACGGATGTCATCAAAAGTAATGATATTGATGCTATTCAGGAATCAAACGGCAACTAAGATTTCTTTTAATATATGTGCTGAAATTCCATATTTTCGATGGCTTTAAAAACGTTGAATGGAATGGAAATATTATACTGAAAATCGTTGAATTTAAACCACCAATTGGAAATTCATCTTCAAGTCCTGTAGCTGTTCCTTGCATTTGCATGTCATAATTTTGCATCATTGGTCAGGGAATTGTTTTCAAAAAAACTGGAGAAGTCAAGGAGAAGTAAGGGAAGTAGAATTTCTGGACGAAACCTGTAGGATTTTTTGCTCTTTAGTTTCTTCATTAGTATTTTTTATGCTGCTATTGGATAGCACGACCCACTACAGTATATTGCCAGAAATTGTCAGTTCATGTTTCTTTTTCACTAGCATTTGATCTGTCATGGATTTTTGAAGTTTTTTCTTGAAGTCTGTCTTAAGGTTGAACTTTTCAGATCTGGTTTATAATTTCAAAATTTCCCGTTTATTTATACATTAAAAAAAAGAAATCTGAAAACAGCTTGTTTCGCGATCGCCTAACATGGGGCTTTACTGCAGAGCTTTCGTACATTGCGGGTTTGCAAAACGATCATTTTTTTAAACTTAATTTTTTTTAAACAAATAAACGTTACATTTAAAAAATATAAACCAAAGCCGAAACCCTGGTGGACGACCAATTACACACTGGGGAGCACAATTTTGCGATTATAGTAAGTATTTGTACTAAAAATGTGCGAGTAATTTCGCATTGTGGGCATGTATTTGGCTCGGCCTTAATTCCATAAAACTTGGGAGAATAACTGAAAATCTTTTTGCGAATTACTGCGAATCTAATACCTGAAAGAGTAAGATTGGAAAAGTCCTTTTCCATGATCTTTCCGGAAGCTTGGAAGAACTCGCAGAAATCGGCGGTTGTTGGGGGTGGCGACGGGGAATCCAGAGTGAAACTGCAGGGACTTTGCAGACAGGAGGACGAAGCAGGGCTGAGAGAAGACGTTGGTGTACCAACTTCGCAGTACCTGAAGGTGGCAGCAAGTAGTCACATAAGTCCGTGCGATTACCAGCTTCTGCAGGCTCACCCACAATGCACCCACCTGTAGTTATGGTCACTGTATTCGAAATTGAATTCGTCCCTTGTCGGAATTGAGCCATCCATTTGCATCTCTATTACGTCTTCATTGCAGATGTCGATGGTGTTGAGGGGGGTGGGATCGCATCCACTGTCTTCCATCAGATGATCATCGATTGTCGATGCCTATGACACGATGACAATGATGACCAATTCTGCTCTTCAGCATCAATTTGCTTCACAAACGTCTTTCACTTACTTTTATTCTGTCTGGCAGAGCCGCAATAATTTGTTCGGCTAAGGTGAGGACTCTGGTGTCTTGCTCGCCTGTAGTGATGCTCAAATTCAGATCGCAGCTACTGAAGCTTTCTCGTCGACTGAAAACCTCAGATTCTTTTTTTTTAAAAAAAAAACGAACAAAAAAAAACACGTTAAAAAATTCGCCAAAATGTCGCCATCTCCTTTGAAACAAACAACAAGACTTGCCAGGAAGCTTTTGTTTCTGAAGTTCGACTTCTTCATCAGAGACTCCGACAACATCGATGTAAGGACTTCCATTGCCAATGGCTGTTTCACCTTGAAAAACAATAACAACAAGTCCTGGCGTCACACGGATTCAATTCTCAACATTTCTGTTTACGATTGAATCAGTCATTTGGAAATGGGGACATACTACACTTTTACAAATCGTACAGGACAAACGAAAAGCATTTAATTCATTTTTCATTTGTTTTTCTTCTGGAGAAAAATATATTTCAATTGTTTTACTCATAAGGGTGGATGGGGGGGAGGGGGAAAAGAGGAGGGTATTTTTATAATAAAAAAATGTATAAAAAAAACAATAAAAAACGCAAATAGCATACAGATATTTTACTGAAAATGCACGTAATAAGATAATTGGGTGTGAAATGAATGAGTTGACACTCCAGGAATGTGAATCAATGGAAAAGTCAATTTGTGAAAAAAAGAAAAAAAAAGAAACGGAGATGACCCCTTTTCCAAACGACGGATTCTGTTACTCATCCCGCAACAATATCCATAACTGAAGAAGAAAAACATGCTTTTGTGTTATTTCATGTGAGAAGCATTCTGGTGTTTCTTCGCATGCCCTACACCAGAGCCACTTGCTTCCGTTGTTAGAAAAATCGTTTAAAAAAAAACAAACAAAAAGCAAATTCCTTATTTGAATAAAGGTCTCTGTCAACATACTCGTATCCATGAGCACGACCGGGGAACAGACTCTTTCTTCTTTGATCTCACACCCAATGACCGAGTTGTTGTCCATCGGTGTCAGCGCTGAGCTAAGTGGCAATGACAGACTACGGTCGTGTCTAAGAAAAGAAATCACACCCGTTACAGTTTCACTAAACATTTCTGGTTTTTCTGGCTGAAATTCGTGCTAGGTCTATTCTTACCTCGAAAGCCTCGGTGAACCCCCGTCCAGAGATGATCGCTTGTTAGTTTCGCCTTGGTATATGTTGATGCCACTGTCCACGGAGGATCTCTTAGACAGGGTGCCACGGCGTGTTGGGGTCAGAGCATTCTCTCTCTGCGGGCTGGACAGCGAGGCCAATGATACCGGTGAGTGTCCTCTGTCTCCTGCCTCGCTTTTCCTCTCCAGAGGCAGGTCCAGGCTCAGCTTGTGACTCTTGTTGTAACCATATCTGCAAGAAACGATCCAGCACGATTATTACAAATGCGTAATTTGGACATTTGGCTCCTTTTAAGGGCACTCGCCTTGAAAGAGGGGTTATGAAACTGTCTGCTCTGGCTTCGTCGTTTATGCAGTGTGCTTCTTCCAACTTTTCAATTTCCTCTGCCAGATCTTCGTGGCCGCTTGCCCTCGCAACATCCACTGGATTTCGTCCATGATTGTCTTGGACGTGCAGGGCGTTGCGGTTCCATTGGTACAACATCTGGGCGATTTCTTTATGACCCATGGCACATGCCCACATCTGATGATAATGGTTAAAATCATGAGAAATGTGCTCGTATTCACACAGAAAAATTCTGCCACCATTGGTTCATTTTTGGTTATTTATTTGGTTTGGTATTTGGTTTATTCTATTTTTGACTTTTTGGTTTTTTGGCCTAATTTGGTCATTCGTTGAAAAAACATCTTCAATTTATGCTAACTACAGGGTTCGTGCATACATGTACCTGGAAAGTCATGAATATTCATGGGGAATTCAGGAAACATCCTTAGAGGAGTCCTTGAGTTTTCATGAGTTTTAGACCCATGTCCGGTTTTTGTTAACCCCCTCTCCCCTGTCTAGTCCAATATTATTCATGTCCGGTTTTGGCAAATCCCATCCCCCCTCCCTTCCTCGGACGTCCTTTACGAATAATCCCTATAGACAAGAGAAATTTCCGTTTATACTCGAAAACCAGGGAATTTCAGGGAAATCCCTTATGAATATGCGCTGAATTTTGAAATGCATGTAATAATATTTTCGTTTATTTTTATGATAAAAATATAACTGCCCAAAAATTGCCAGTGCAGACAAAAAACTGACAGTTTAATCCCGTTGATAGGTCTGCTGCATAATTTATTTTAAAAATCGGGGAAATTCACTTGGGATGGTCGGGGAAAGTCAAGGAAATACTTTATGAACAAGCACCGAATTTTTTAAAGCATTTCCAGTGAAAGGTGCTTTAAAGTGCTGAAGAATGGTTTGTAAATACGACGTTTTAATATTTTCGTTTATCTTAATGATAAAAACGTAATTGCCCGGAAATTACCCGGGCAGAAAAAAAGTGATAGTTTGTTATTCCCATTAATATTTTTGCTAAAGACGTTTTTTCGGATTTTATATCAGGTCAACTTCAAAGAACTTCGACTAGCATTCGCAATCGTGTGAGCTTTTGTGTAATCGCCATAATCGGCTGATGCCACCGACAGTTTCATACAAATTGTTCATTAAAACAAAAGTTGGCAGTGATTGCTGGGAGTGGTTACTCTGACAGCGTCCTGAATTCACTCGTGATACAAAGTAAAACGCTTTCGTGCTGATTTATCGATTCTTGTGTCCACTTGAACCGTGACATTTTGATCGTGGCACTTACCAGAGGGGTGCAATTGTTGGCATCTCGACTCAAAGCATCTACTTCTGACTGCAAAGTGAGAGAAGGGTTTTCCGCTCTCCAGTGGACGAGGGTGCAGGCTAAGCGCACGTAACCGAGAGCAGCTGCCAAATGCAGAAGGGTCATCCCCTTGGAGTCGTGAAAGGGCAAAGGGCCAATATCTTCGCCCTGCCAAACAGCCGTTGTCATCAGTTTGCACAGGGCCACCAAGCAGTCCTCGATGTTATCGCATCTCGTGTGCCCTGAACATTCGTTCTGAAATGAAAACAGCAAGAAAACAATTCAGTTATTTCAGTTTTTTTTGGTTTTTTTTAAGGATGTGCCAAAAGCAGGCCCACCGTGCAAAAATACCTGTATTACTGGCCCATTTTTTGCTTCAAATACTTAATATAATTGCTTAATTTATTTTTACCGACGTAGATTTGGTCGTCCACTAGGGTTGCAGATTCGGTTTATAATTTCAAAATGTCTCGTTTATTTATACAAAAAATTTAGAAATTTGAAAACAAAAACCGTTATGCGACCTCCTAAAACGGGGCTTCCCTGCATGGCAACCTGCTTCGACTTTTTTCGGCGGATTTTTCAAATTTCTTAATTTTTTTATTATAAATAAACGAGGGGTTTTTAAATTATAAACCAAAGCTGAAACCCCAGTGGACGACCAATTCTGCATCGGTAAAAATAAATTGAGCAATTATAATAAGTATTTGAAGGACAAAATGTGCCAGTAATATTTTTGCATGGTGGGTAGCATGCTTTCGGCTTTTCCTTAAGACGCTTTTTAAATGAATGTGTACTCACTCTGCACGATCTGTCTCTTCTTCCTGTCTTGAAAGCTAGTTTCGATTCAATTTGCTTTAACCTCTCTGCAAGTTTGTTCTTCAGCAGCGAATCTGCAATAGACATACGCATGGTGTGTTGGCAAAATGACCAAATAAGATACAAAAGGCTAAAATGCAGGGTTTCCACAGACGTCAGGGGATTTTTAACGGACTCGGGATGCCTGGGAAAGTCAGGACAGGTTTTTGAAAATGTGTCAACAGATCGGGGAACTTTCCAACCAATCCAGGAATGTAATTTATCAGTCCAGGAAATACCTTTTGGGTTAAAATCAGGGAGTTTCCTAACTTTGACACATGCTTTTAATTCAGGAAATACCGCCTGGATTAAATTTGATTCAAAATTAGGAAATTCCCTGATTTGTTGACAAAAGCATATTGTTGAAATCGAATATTTTAAAATATCCCATTTCTCAAACTTTGCCGCACTCATGAAGTTCAGTTTCCTTAGTTCCATTAATTATTTCTAAGAAAAAATGTGAACAGAAATTTAGGCCAAAATCATGGATTCGTAAAAACCATTTTTGGAAAATCTTTCTTACGACACCCTATTAATTTATATTCCCCAGCACTTTCATTTAGCCAATTATAAGACAAAATTCATTGCTTGTGATAATTTATTTTGAACGTTTTTGCCTATGGCTTTCCTATAATCAATGAAATGAATAGGGAAATTTTGTTTAGAAATGTAATCCTAAATCCATGATTCGTGATCTTTGCTTTTAAATAGTTGTGCACACAGCGTTCTAATTAATTAATTGAAGCACATGAAATGTTTATTTTTCATGTGCCCCTCCCCCTCCCCATATACTAGGGCTTAAACACAACGCTGATAATTCTAGTCTACCGATTAAAAAACATTATTCATATTCAAATGCATCTTCTTTTCACTTATTTGATCAATGGTGCACCTTACAGGTTAAGAGAACATACAAATTTCAACCTTGCAATCCATGCAAGTTCAAGGGATTTTGTCTCAAATAGTGGGCACCCTGCTAACGTCACTGCTTACAACTGTCGACTCTGATCCGACGTACCGTCCTTGGTCAGCCATTCTTCTGCTTTAGTTGGTTGCGACGAATTTGGCTTTCCTTTGTATTCAAATATCACAGAATTTGAAACCACAAATCCTTCACAGGCAACTTGCAAAGACACGAGACCAACTTCATGGGCTGGGTGAAGACAAATTAAACCGGTTATTGAATCAATTGAACTGAATTAATCCCAAATTGAACTTAAAAAACGATGCCCATTACCTGGACAAAAGCATCTCAGAACACCACTCTGAACCAAAGTGGTTGGTACAGCAACTCCGTCGAAAAGAATGCTGTATGGGGAGGACGTGGAGTACCAGGGTCCAGTGACCAGCACTTTAACACCACCCTTGATTAGGAAAGAATGTTTAAAGAAGTTTAGATGGAGAAAAATACTTCTCTAGCATCATCAAGGCTAGCATTTCAAATTGATTAAATTTCTAATAAACGACACATCTTCAAGTTATAAAACATGACGGAGACCTTAGCGGACGACCAATTTCATACTGGTAGAGACAAGATTTTAGCAACTATAATGAATATTTAAACCAAAAAAGACAATACTGCTAATTTTTTTGCTTCAAGTACTGGAATATACCGCCTAAAACGGGGCTTCCCTGCATGACAATCTTGCATTGCGGGTTGCATAACGTTTTTTTCAAATTTGCTATTGTTGTTTTATAAATAAACAAGGCCATTTTTAAATTATGAAAATTAGCTGATACCCTATTGTACGACCAGTTTTACACTGACGGAAACAAAATTCAGCAATTATAACGAGTATTCGAAGCAAAAATGTGCGAGCAATTTATTGCGCTTTCTAAATACTTACATCAGGGTACGACCACTCAGGCGAGAAGTCGGTAATATTCGCAGTACCCTCACGGTAGTCCATCCGGCAGGCCAGTGGGCCACTCTGTACTCCAGTCCTCCCCCCACAGTAGTTTGGGTTATGTGTTGTACCGTTCAGCGTCGACAGGTGGGGCGCCAGGTCGCCAGCACTTAGGGATTCCAGCTCGGGGAAGTCGGTGAGCATGTCGAAAGCGTCCAAGTTGGCGAACACGTCCTCGTCGGGCGTGCCGATGTCGTTGTCGATGAAATCCATGGGATTCAGGTCGATGGGGTCCATGTCCAACCTGCGCAGGTTCTTCAGGGAGGCTCTTCCGGAGGAAGAACACGAGGGCAGGTTGGCAGAAAGAGTCTTCTGGATGTCCTCCTGAGACAGGTCCAAGATGTCGTTGTCGAACATGCCCCCGAGACCATCACTCTTGCACAGATCGGTGTAGTTGGGGGATCCACTCCCCTCCAGCTTCAAGGGCCCATCGTCGCTGGTCAGCATGCTCTCGTAGCCCGAAGAGCTCATGGTCAGTCCCTGTTCTCCTTTGGAGGAGGAGGAAGAGGAGGAGGCATGTACGATGGCGTCCGAAAGACTGATGGGCTCCTGCTTCAGTTCCCTCTGCACCGCAGAGCTGCTCATGGTGGTCGCCGTGGACACCGGGCCCTGGCTCTGGCACACGAAGGAGGCCAGGGTCAGGGGGGTCAGGGAGGTGGAGGTGACCCCCCCTCCCGCGGCCGAGGGGGTGCTGTTCAGGATGAGGAGGCCCCCGCCCCCCTGCAGCTGCGAAAGGTTGAGGATGAGGGGTGTGGACCCCTGGCCCGAAGAAGCGCTTTGGGAGGTGGACTCCCCGCCCCCCTGACCCCCCTGGGGGGCGCGGGGGGTGGAGGAGGTGAGCAGGAGGCTGCCCGTGCCCCTGCCTCCGCCCGCCTGGGGCGCCACCTCCGCGCTGCTCACGCGAGCCACCGTCTTGTGCAGGCCGTGTCCTCCGCTGCTGTAAGAGACCACGCTGTTGGAGAGGGTGCTGGGGTGCGAGCCTGCCACCGTGGAAGTGTTCGTGGTGCAGGCCCCCGTCTTGGGCGAGATGATGCGGTGCAGGGTGTGGGTGCACTTCTTGTCGCACCCCGCACCCGTCCCTGGCTTCGTTTCGCTGCCCAGGCATTCGTGGGATTTCACCTGAAGTCTGGTCCTCTGCTTCTCCATGAGCTGCTGGACGATGACCTCGACGGTTTCGGCCGTCTGCTGAGAGCAGAAAGAAAAGACGGAAGTAGACATTAACCGGGGCGTCTTGGGAGCTTGGTTTGATTGCTCGAGGTCCTTTCCTACATTGGTTCGGGGTTTCCCGCAGGACCTGTGAAGGGGATTTGTAAACTGACTGTGGGGTCCCCGGGAAAAGAAAGGGTAATTTTGAAATGTTTTTCACCAAGGCAGAGGATTTTCTCGTTTTCCATGAAGAGGAAGTATTTCATAACATCGATTATGAGGTTATGGTGGTTTATAGATGAGGGAGCGTTCATAAATGACGTCATGCAAAAAACCCTGTTTTTGGACATCTCCCCCTTACAATGGCGCACCCGGCCCTTACTGATTGTAGGGTGCTGAGTTGAATTGAACATTATCTTCGCCTAATCATTCTAAGTTCTGAAATTACGTATTTTTATTATACTTTAATAACTTGTAATTTTTTATTCTTAAGAATGGTTGTACTGTTTTTGCCACAAAAAATAACTTTATATTCCTTATTCAAACTTGCATGATTATTTTTGTTAATTATTTTGATCCTCATTGTCATTCATTGTATGTTTGAATTGGTGGCTTTGTATAATAATACAGGAGAAGGTGCCCTTTGCGCAATGAAAGAAAACCTTCATATGTCGGAAAGCTTTAATGTTAATCACCCCTAAACCCTAATATGGCGATAGTTGATCGAAAACATTTTTTATATTCAAAGGCAGGCTTTTTTCAATAATTGTTTGATGAGGAACTCCACAGATCAGGGGAAATGAAACTTTTAGCCTGGAAAACCTGGGAAAGTCAGTGTATTATATTTGACTAACGCTGCGGGAACCCTGTTTATTGATCGGATCATTAGTTAATGAGCTGTCCTATTTCAAGCTTTTATGTTTTTAGGTTTAAATTGTTGTTATGCCACTACTAAGTTCGTATCAAACGTTTTTGTGCTTAATTAGAATTTTTGTTGCTTTATAGCATCAGAATATCGTAATTTCAACTTCTACAATAACAATAAGGTATCCATATCAAATTTAAAAATAGCATTCAAACAATCTTGACAGCAATCTTGAATGCTAAACATTTTAAAGCTTTAACTGTCTGAATTATAAGAATTCGTTAATTTCAAAGCTATATCAGGATACATACTGCGAACAATGGTTTTTGAAACTGGATTTTGTTGTCAAGAAATGAAATAACGAATTCAGATGTGATACTCACGGATATTTCCAGCTCATTATTGAGGTCCGGCTCATTTTCGCTAAAGACTGCAATAAAAAACATCCACACATTTCAGTTGAGGATGTTAAAATAAAAGGCATAATCGGTCTCTAAAACTATTAGGGCACTTACACATGGGTTTCAACTGAGAGACGAGCTCCTCTTTGGTCCATTCTTTCTTATCCCCGTAGAAACTGAGGCTGGGAGCAATTACCAGTTTATTGTCGTCGCTATACGGGACGTTCAAATAGTGAACTAAGACGATGTCAGGATTCTAAAACGAATTTTGAATAATTAAACGATTAGATCGCGGCGGTTTTCGACGATCCAGGGTTATCTCTTGGTATTAACTAGTTTACCTGCAATAGCCAGTAGCATCTTCGGTGAAACGTTGGCAGAATCGCTGAGTGTACGTAACACCCATAAATACACTAAAAGGTTTCAGATAATCCATTAGTAAAACGCATTTAGCCAACATCGCCAACTGATTGTGGAATTTATGACAACGTGGAATTGTACAGCATTTGATTAAAATTACTCTTTTGAGTTTTATAGAGAAATAACTTATAAATGCAGTGCTATAAGTTCAAAATAATTCTACAGAAAATGTATCGTGCTTAGAACAATTTATGCAAAACATTATCATTGCAACTCTTTTATCTCAGGACGTCGTACATTACTTAGAGGAATGCGGATGTAAAAAAAATGTCCCAAAAATGTAGATATTTTACTGTCATTTAAAGGCTTTTCACCTGTGACATAGATGAGGAATTTTCGTACAAATTTTAAATAAGATACCGCCACTTGCTGAACAATAAACATTTTTAAATTGCTTTAGTTGGGCCAGTTTCTTTGATCGCAAGTCCAAATCGACCTTAGTCTATTTAAGGCAAACTAAATTTACCGTAGCCTTATCTAACTGCAAGTTTTTCTAACCTCTGTCCCTTGAACCTTCAACTTCATATGGTCCTCTCGAGTTGTCTTGCCATCTTTTCTCTTTTTCCAACAATAGCCATCCCTCCGGTAGCGAACTTTCTTTCGGCTGTACAACAGCATGGATCCACTCTTGGGCCTGGGTCAAATAAATAACAATTATTTACGTTTGGCGTTTTTATGCAATTATTTGGTCATCTAGACTTGTTTCCAAGCTGCGACGACAACTTGCAAGTTATGTGTAAAGATACTGCACATTTTTACCCAATCATGGAATTTTAAAAAGAAATCTCAAAAGGCATTTGTCAATATCGATTAACTCGTGAATTAGTAAACAATCAAGCGCATTAATGTTGACATTGTTTTGACATTGAAACCAATCCTATTCGCGAATCTTAAGATTTAATTAGATGAGATATCAAACATGATCTCATCCTTCACTTAAGATATGTGGGTATGCAAGGTGAATAGGCCCAACGTACAAGTATTCATAGAATGAAAAATGAAATGATAATGTTTAATAAGCATGAAAACTACAAATTTTATGTCAAATACTGTATGGTAGTAATATTAGCTTGATATGCCCCCAACAGTTGAGCTACATAGTATGCAGCAGCGCTAGCAGTGATTGCCTCGAATTACGGGGGCAGCAGATTCAAATGAAATTATTGCAGATACTTTAATTTACATTAATTTATAAGTCATTTTAATTAAATTGATATTATTATATCTACAGGACAGGGCATGACAAGTTGTAAGGATAATAAGATTTACAGCAAAATTCAGCTTAATCCGCCCCTATAATTGGGCTACACTGTATGCAAAGGCGATAGCAGTGATTGTCACTCATTAAGGGGCAGCAGATTCAAATGAAACTATTGCAGATAATGTAATTTACATTTATTTATATCTCATTTTTAGTAAATTGGTATTGTTAAATTTACAATAACTGATATCTGTAATAACTGATTTATAGCAGAATTCAACTTCATCTGCCCCTAT